>MU729872.1:51110-68541 GCA_026770625.1 Nicotiana glauca
GTCCGGGAAATGTACTATTGAGGGGTAAAATGGGAAAACTGAAGGGATCCACTCAACTTAATTAAAGTAAACCTCCATTATTACTAGAAGATCAGATTGAGTGAGATTTGGGGGGAGGAAGACCAAATAAGAATTTTAGAAAGAGAAAGTGAAGAGAAGACTCAATCTTGAAGTGAAGAAGAGAAGGAGATTACAATCTTGAAGCAAGAACTTAAAGAGTTTTTCTAAACTTTGTTCTTGTATTTACGTATATTTTATTTAAGACGTTTATTGTTGATTTTTGTATGAATATGAGTAGCTAAATACTCAAGTATTCTGGGGTCATGGATGTTAGATGATTATGTTATTTGAAGCTTAGATTGAAGATATTGAATTTATCATTATGGGTTGTTTATTTGATTCTGCTTTTAATTATTTTACTGCGTAGCTAATAGTGAAATATTATTTACGAATCTTGAGTTAAACTTGACAAAGGAAATTCTTGGTTGCATATAGAATCAAATAGAACAAGTTTTGAATCTCGGGCATCGGGTGAAGGATTTGCAATTAAGATAGACATATACTTAATTGCCTTGTTTCGTTGAAGAATAGGAGTTGTAAATGCATTCTTGCTAATATTAATACCATAGACATATAGGTATTGATTTAACTTGAATAGATGCATAAGAACTCGAAAGATTCTTATGAATATTATTAACCCTATAATCAATAAGCCGGATAATTTAATAAATCAATTGTAAGTTAGAAAAGTAGCATGATCTCTAGCAAGTCCATGACCCTGGAATATCTTTATCCAAATTGTTATCAAAATATTGTGTAATTATTGTAGTAATTTTGTGTTGAGTTATTGTTTAATTATTAAGTAATTTGTAAATTGGTTCTATATATATATTGTGACAATTTAGCTTGAATTGATAATTGTTTTAGTCTGCATCAGTCGAGAAGTTGATCACAATTCCTCGTGGGAACGATACTTTACTTACTACTATATTACTTGTCGATCGCGTACACTTGCGTGAGTGTTTTGGTCGCAACAAATAACTTCGAGCCCTTACCCTATCACTGGTCATCCAAATCAAACTCTTCTTAGTGTCCTATTGCACTTAAATCATTAGGTGGTGACTTTTCAATTAAAAAAACCCAATTCCCAAAAGGGAACGAGTTGTCTTCCCAAAAATATCATAAAACCAATTTCGCCAGAAAAAGGGGGCGTGAAAGCATGGCGACCCTGTTGGGGATATCTTTTAGGCTTTTACCATTTCAAGCTATTATTGTGACTTTTCATTTCTTATGTGCCTTTATATGTTTAATCCCTTTAAGCATTTAATTCCTTCTTCAACTACAAAACTGACTTCTCTTTTGTTTCTTTCCCTTATTTCTTTTACTGCTTTCCTTTATTGCATTCCATTATTTTTTAAAATTATTGTAATTATTACTTTATGAATGTGCCAATACGTGAAAAACTATTTTAATTATTGCATAAGTATGTTTTTAACATCATATTCCATTTGTGCCAAATAAAATACCATAGCAACGCTTATAATGAGTGGTTGCGCCCTTCCGATATTATCACCCCCCTAAATTCGGCAAAGGCATATTTGTGGTAAAACTAGACGATCAGCGGTGCCGTTGATAGTTCCGCGCATTTCCCTCTTGAGTTGCCCGCTCAAGGGTACCAGTAAAAAACCCCATAGAAACCCATTTTATTTAAATTGTGCATGCATCATGGTCAAACCTAGCCGAGTCAGTTATGTTATCCGCATAATGACTCTTTAAGATAGCCTTGTCCAAAGTCCACAAGTTTCCCTAAAACCCAAACGAACATTATCATGTTCGGTGCATCTATTTGGAGAACTAAAATTCTTTTATGCCTATTGTTGATATTAAATAGTCGAGTCTGGTGGGGGTGAGGGCCTAACCATTTTTGTCTTGCCGAAATATGAGGCACGAAGTCCCTAGGTTTGGCATGGTCACCAACATCCACCCCAAACTACTAAGCTGGTGGAAGGACCTTCAGACTCTTGTCCGAAAATACCAAGGAAATCTACCTTCCCTCTTGGAAATCCATCCCAACAACAAAATGGTAGAAGCTGCTACTCTTTTCTGGGAGTGTGATAGGTTTGTGTTCCGCTTCGGAGACATTGAGATGACACCCCAGCTTGAGGAAATAGGAGGTCTGGCTGGTATACAATGGGAAACTTCGGGTTTGTTAATGCTAGAAAACCGCAAGGGTAGAGGTTTTCTCAAAATGATAGGTCTAGATAAGAATCAAGACTTGACATATTTGAAAGAGTCGAACATTCTCTTTGACTAGTTGTACGAGTGGTACGGTCACATCAAATTTTACCGTACTTATCCTGATGAGTTCGCCCTTAAATCATTGGGGCACATTCATCGAAGGGTCTTTGTCTTCATGTTCTATTTCTTAGGGATGATAGTGTTTCCAATGAAGAAATCAAGAATCCATACCAGGCTAGCTATGGTCACCAAAACTCTAATGGAGGGGATTGACGGACAACCATTCAGTCTCGCACCAATGATCATTGTAGAGATATACCGAGCCCTAGAAAGGTGTCAATAGGGTGCCAAACACTTCGAGGGTTGTAATCTGCTACTTCAACTTTGGCTCGTAGAACATCTCCAAAGGGGTGAGTACCGACAGGAAATCCATCGAAGGGACTGGGATGATCATATTGCTTTCCATCACCCAAAGCGAATGGATTATATCCCTTATATGTTTGCTCAGCCGGAGGATGCCAAGGGATAGGTGGAGCTATTTGAAAATCTAAAGGAAGACCAAGTACAATGGATGTTCGAGTGGTTCCCTACTGAAGAATTCATCGTTCGATCAAGGGATGCACCATTTTTGATACTAATCGGTTTGAGGGGAACTTACCCTTATGTACCTCTCCGAGTTATGAGACATGCTGATAGGAAGCAGGTTATACCAAGGATTGACTAGATAAGTCACTTTCGAGCTGACTTCCAGAATGGCGATAGTCCTTACACGTGCTAGGCTCAGCACATATGGCACTGCAAGATTGTCTTGGGAAGGGACACCATCGAACCAGACAGATACTATGTTGGTTGTAACCCATAATATTCAGGCTGGATGTAGGACAATTACAATAGTCTGGGTCAACCCGGGTTTGTTCGAGGTCACAGGATCATCGATGAAAAGGCTGAAGCACAGGTCAAGTACAACCAACTATGCAAGAATATTCGGGAATGTGAAAGTGAGCACCGTTAAATAAAAGAAGCCAATCAAAAGCTAACTGAGGAGTGGAAAGTTATGGTTGTCAGCGCCAACAAACAATTGGTCTATTTGGAGCGAGGTATAGTAGAGTTGGAAAAGAAGTTTCTGAAGAGCGTTGAAGACTGCCGAACTGCTAAAGGAAATGAAGGCGGACATCTGGCCAGAACTTACTTGCTACTAGGACTGTGCGAGCCGGGGGAGCTATTCGATGGAGCCAACAATGCTGAGTCTGGGGAAGGTCCCTATGTGACAAAATAGATATGAATTTCCATCTTCTCTTTATAAAATGTAATAAGGCCAATGGCCATTAGTGACTTTTTAATTTTTCGTTATTTTAGTATCGATTTAGGATTCGTCTACCTTTTATCAATAAAATGAGGCGTATAGCATTCTAAGTTCTCCAAATCAACTTCTCGCTAGGCCTATCTCGGGCTCAACGAGGTCCCCAAAATTAGGACACGCTTTATATTTCAAGCACTACGTATTTAAATATTGCAACATTTTTTCTTATAATCCTTACTAACTTGTTACCTTTTTGATTTTATTCTTTTGTTTATTCCCCTCCCCAAAGGTTAGCTCGTCATCATATTTTATGATATCCAGGGGCCCTCCACCTACTCCTCCTCCCAGTCCTGTCAGACACAAGAGCAAAATAAAAAAAATGGAAGATTCGAACAACTAAATTGAACTGGTAGAGGTCACTCATGGTACTTTGGTCCCAAAGGAAAATGTATCCCAAATAGAATAAATGCTGCTGAAGTTCTAGGAAGAACTTGATCAAGTCCGGAATCTGGAAAATCTTTCATTTTCCCTCACCACTCTAGAGGTTACTTTCCCAAATACTCAGAATCATGTACCTCCACAAAACATCCCAAAGCAACAAAACCACCCCCCTCCTCACCACCTCTATAATACTTGCCACACTTCTAACAATACTTCACTGCTCATCCCGGAACGTTTGAACTCCACAAATGACCACTGTCACACCCAACAAAATACCCCCATCTACGTGGAGACTGTTCCACACTCTACCTTGCCCATCTCAAGCACACTCAAGTCCGATGATAAAGACTTGCTCATCAGAAATCTGGCCGAAGAGCTTAAAAAGTTGACTAGAAAAATTCAAGGTTTTGAAGGGAGTAAGGGAATTGGGGGGCTAAACTATGAAGATCTTTGCATACATCCCGATGTCAAACTGCTCGAGGGGTACAAACCTCCCAAGTTCGAGATGTTTGATGGTACAGGGGATCCAAAGATTCAGTTGAGAACATACTGTGACAAGCTAGTCGGAGTGAGAAGAGACGAGAGAATCCATATGAAGATTTTCATGAGGAGCCTGAAGGGGGACACTTTATCTTGGTACATTAGCCAAGATCCAAAGAAATGGTCGAACTGGGTAAGCATGGCGTCTGATTTCATGGATAAATTCAGATTCAACACAGAGAATGCACCACATGTGTTCTATATTAAAAACTTGATGAAGAAACCCACAGAGACCTTCCATGAGTATGCTACTCGATGGAGATCAGAGGCTGCTAAGGTTAGGCCTCCTTTGGAAGAAGAGCAAATGAACAAATTCTTCGTTCGGGCCCAAGACCAACAAAATTATGAGAGGATGATGCTGATTGAGAATCATAAGTTTTATGACATCATCAAGCGAGGAGAAAAGATCGAAGAAGGCATCAAGAGTGGTATGGTTACGAACTATGAAGGCTTTATAGTCTAGTGGTACGTCCAAGAAAAGAGACATAGGTGTTGTAATGGTTGCACAGAGGACCAAATTGCCTATCAAATACCAAACCTATCCAATGCCTCCACCCACATATCAACCTACTCAAAACTACCAAGCACCCTCACCCTCTTACCATACTCCACCACCCATTTATCAGTCATCTCCACCTCCCACATATCAACCCACTTCACCCAAATACTCCCAACCTGCACATGTCAACCAAGCCTACAATGCTCAACCATCCCACTATCAACCACCTCCTCCATGTCAAAATTTCCCTAGACCTCGACTAAATTTTGACCACAGACCTCCCAAACAGTATACCGCCATTGCAGAACCAATTGACCAGCTACATGAAAGGCTCAAAGATTCTAGTTACGTCACATGTATCCATACTATTACCCCTGATAACCCTCTCAGTGGGTCAATCCAAATAAATCATGTGCATATCATTCCGGCATGAAAGGACATACCATTTATAAATGCCGTTCTCTGAAAAATAAGATCTAGACATTGATTGACAACAAGATTATTGTGGCAAAAGAGCCTACTCTGAATGTCCGCAATAACCCTCTGGTAGACCATAAGGGTGGGGGTGTTCACATGATTGAGATAGAGGACGACTGGGACCCCAAAGGATCAATCGGTTTAATCACAGAAGGCAACGATCCAAAGAAGCCAGTTGTCACCCTTAATCTGATAGTGGTCTAGATTCTGCCTTCTAGGGACGCCAAGATAAAAATGTCCATGCCACTCGAGTTTGAAACACCACCCTCTACAAAGACACCTGCACCGATTGAGGTTGAGTTTATGTCACCAGCCAACGTACCTACACCCTTTAAAGTTGCAATTTTACCACCTAAGGGGCCTGCTCCATTCGGAGTAAAGATAGCCATGCCAATTCCAGTGGCAGTGTCGGCAGTAACACAGTTCCCCACAAAAGCCATACCTTAGGACTACATAGCCGAGGCTAGAGAAAAGGGAAGATCAAGTTTGGGGAAGTCATCGCCGCACAGGGTATGACAAGAACCGGCAAGCTTTATACCTTGGAGCATTTGGCCAACTCAAGCAAACAGGCCTCTAGTCGACCAACCATCACTGAAACTGGGTCCGACGATCTCTGGAGAAAGATACAAGCTAAAGAATACTCAGTCATTGATCAGCTGAACAAAACACTGGCACAGATTTCTATCCTTGCTTTGCTACATAGTTCCGATGCACACAATAATACCTTGCTAAGAGTGATGAGTGAGGCATATGTACCAAGTAACATCACCGGCGGAGAGATGGCTAACATGGTAGGCCAGGTATTGGAAATTCCCAAGATCCGTTTACATGGAGATGAGCTACCGCCAGAGGGATTGAGCCACAACAAGGCATTGCACATCATCGTGCAGTACGAAGATTACTTTATCACCAGGATCCTGATTGATGAAGGGTCACGCCTTAACATTTATCTGTTGGTTACACTCAGGATATTAGGAAATGGGTTGCATGAGATCAAGGATAGGTCCATCAACATCATTTCGACGGATCTGAAAAGTCCACGACGATGGAAGTAATCCCATATAGAGTCGCCAGACCATCCCAGCAATCGGAGGTAGAAGAAAGATAGGTGGGGAGACTTACCACCACATTGAGCAAGTCAACGCTATTGTTAAAGACAAATGGTGGGATAACAAAATTGAAAGCATACTGAACTGGAGCGGATGTGAACCTGGCAAGGGACTTGGCAAGAATCTCCAAGGAATCGCTAAGCCCATCAAGCTCAAGAAATATGGCTTCACCTTCGGATTGGGGTATGAGTATACCTGGAACAAATTTAACGAATGGTCGCCACCATGGCGCGATCCTTACTACCCATAGGAGCAGCCAATACCCCGCTTGGAGCAGACATTCCAACCAGTCGAAGTTATGCATGGGTCAGAAGAAGAAGAAGCACTGGTAGCAATGAGGAATTTGTTCCTAGAAGACGATGACATGGATTGTTGTGTCATTTTCGAGGAGGAGAGGGGAAGGCCCTTCTATACAGGCTGTAAGAAGAGGAGCATGCCTCAATAACTGGACCGTCAGAACAACCAGAGCCCGGCGAGCCTCGGGTAGCAAGGCTGAACAAGCATCATACACTATTTTCTTTTATTTTACTAGTTAAATTTCCTTTCACATTTAAAATTTTGCAAGAAAGAGCTCCAATGTTAAAAAAAATAGTTATGGAATTTATCAAAGCATTTCGGTTTTCTTATAAATCTTGCTCTTATTATTTTCTCTCATTTCATTATTTATACGGCATTACTATTACTTATATTGATGAACCAATGACTGTGACATGCAACGAGACAATGAAACAAACGGACATAGATTCAGAGGAAGATGATATACCAGAAGAGGTTGTTAAAGAATTTGAGAATTTTGAGAACCGACCTAAGTCCAACCTGGACGGACTGAGATTGTAACTTGGGAGATGCAGAAAATGTCAAAGAAACACGAATCAGCATTCACTTATCACCGTCAGAAAAAAAAGCAATAAACAAAATATCTAAGGGAATATGAGGATATATTTGCCTGGTCATACGATGGCATGACTAGTCTAAGTACATCTATTGTGGCACACAAACTGCCAATTGATCCAACATGTCCAGCAGTAAAGTAGAAGCTCAAAAAATTCAAGCCAGATATGAGTCTAAAGATCAAGGAAGAAGTCACTAAGCAGGTGAAAGCCAATGTTCTCAGGGTAGTAGAATACCCAACGTGGTTAGCTAACATTGTGCCAGTATCGAAGAAGGATGGGAAAGTCAGAATCTGCATCGACTACCGGGATCTCAACCGGGCCAGACCAAAAGATGACTTCGCCTTGCCAAATATACACATCTTGATCAACAATTGCACCAAGCATGAGTTGCAATCATTTGTAGATTGTTTCCTTGGGTATCATCAGATCTGGATGGATGAAGAAGATGCTAAGAAGAAGGCTTTCATTAATCCGTGGGGAAGATACTGCTACAAGATGATGTTGTTTGGCCTTGAGAACGTAGGGGCCATCTATAGGAGAGCCATGACTACCATTTTTCATGATATGATACGCAAGGAGATCGAAGTATATGTAGGTGATGTCCTCATCAAGTCCAAGAAAGCAACTGATCACATGGAAGATCTAAGGAAATTCTTCAATAGACTTAGAACATACAACATAAAATTGAATCTCACAAAATGTGCATTCGGGGTTCCAGCTGGAAAATTTCTTGGGTTTATTGTGAGTCATCGTGGAATAGAAATGGATCCATCAAAGATCAAAACCATTCAAGTGTTTCCACCGCTAAGAAACAAGAAGGACGTAATGAGTTTCTTGGGGAGACTTAACTACATCAGTCGGTTCATAGCACAATCCACAGTCATCTGTGAGCCAATCTTCAAGATGTTAAAGAAGGATGCCGCCACCGAATGGACTGATGACTGCCAGAAAGCTTTTGACATAATCAAAGAATACCTATCAACGCCACCGGTTTTAGTCCCGCCTGAACTAGATAGACCTCTGTTACTCTACATTGCAGTGTTAGATGGTGCCTTCGGTTGCGTCTTAGGGAAGCATGATGAAACGGAAAAGAAAGAATAGGCCATCTATTGTCTCTGCAAGAAGTTCACTCCGTACGAGGCCCGATATTCTCTGTTAGAACGCACATGTTGTGCTCTAACTTGGGTGGCTTAGAAGCTAAGGCACTACTTCTGTGCCTATACTACATATCTCATATCAAGGATGAATCCTTTGAAATACATCTTTCAGAAGCCCATGCCCACTGGCAAGTTGGCCAAGTGACAAATCTTGTTGAGTGAATACGACATTGTCCACATAACACTGAAAGTAGTCAAGGGGTAGGCACTAGCAGATCACCAGGTCGAAAACCACGTGAATGGAGAATATGAACCCCTAATAACGTATTTTCCTGACGAAGAGGTATCGTTCATAGGAGAAGATATTGCAGAATCCTATGATGGTTGGAGAATGTTTTTTTGATGGAGTACCAAATTTCAAAGGAGTTGTTATAGGAGCAGTCCTAGTATTAGAAACCGGTCAGCATTATTCGGTGTCTTCCAAACTCAGGTTCCCATGCACCAACAATATGGCCGAGTACGAAGCCTGCATCTTAGGGCTCAAGATGGCTATTGACATGAACATTCAAGAGTTGCTTGTAATCGGGGATTCAGATCTACTTATACACCAGGTCCGAGGAGAATGGGCGGCCAAGAACTCCAAGATACTCCTGTATCTGCACCATGTGTAGTAGTTGAGAAAGAGATTCACAAAGACAGAGTTCCAGCATGTTCCCAGAGTCTAGAATGAGTTTGCCGATGCACTGGCTACCCTATCATCTATGATACAACATCCCGACAAAAAATTCATTGATCCCATTCCAGTAAAGATCCAGGTTCAGCCAGCTTACTGTACTTATGTCGAAGAAGAAGCAGATGGAAAACCTTGGTTTCACGACATCAAGGAATATTTGGCAAAAGGATAATACCTAGAGCTTGTAAATACTACTCAGAAGCGCACACCTCGATGATTGTCCAACAATTTCTTTCACAGCAGAGGAATCCTGTATAGGAGGACTCCGAATTTGGGATTACTAAGGTGTGTCGACACAAAGGAAGCATCCAGGCTGTTAGAAGAAATTCATGCCGGGACCTGCGGTCCACATATGAACGGTTTTGTCTAAGCCAACAAGATACTCCGGGCTAGTGATTTTTGGATGACTATGGAGACGGACTGCATCCAGTATGTCAAGAAATGCCACAGTTGTTAGGTACATGCAGACATGATAAAGGTACCTCCCAATGAGCTTAACGCAACGAGCTCACCATAACCTTTTTCCACTTGGGGAATGGATGTTATTGGACCAATCGAACCTACTGCATCTAAAGGGCACAAGTTCATCTTAGTGGCAATCGACTATTTCACCAAATGGGTCGAAGCAGAATCTTTTAGAGTAGTAACTAAGAAAGTTGTGATAGACTTTGTTCGTGACCGTATCATTTTTCGGTTCGAGAGAGTCAATCATTACCAATAATGGCTCCAACATCAACAGTGACTTAATGAAAGCGATGTGTTAAACCTTCAAGATCAAACACTAGAATTCTACAGCATACAGACCTCAAATGAATGAAGCCGTAGAAGTCGCCAACAATAACATCAAGAAGATATTTAGGAAAATGATAGAGAAGCATAAGCAATGGAACGAAAAGCTATCATTCGCTCTATTGGGGTATCACACCACAGTCCACACGTCAACTGGGGCAACTCCCTATATGTTGGTTTATGGTACAGAGGCAGTCATTCATGCCGAAGTACAAATTCCTTCCTTAAGGTTCATATAAGAAGCTGAGCTCGACGACGCAGAATCGATGAGAAGCCGCTACGAGCAGCTGGCTCTTATAGATGGAAAGAGAATGAATGCAGTTTGCCCTTGTCAGCTTTATCAGAACAGAATGTCCAGAGCCTTCAACAAGAGAGTCAAACCAAGACGGTTCACACCGGGGCAGCTGGTTTAAAGAAAATTTTCCCGCATCAAGATGTAGCCAAAGGGAAATTCTCTCCCAACCGGCAGGGTCCATACATGGTTCATCGGGTTCTGACAGGAGGAGCCCTTATACTTGCAGAAATGGATGGAGAAGTTTTGCCAAAACCAATCAACTCAGATGCAGTCAAGTGCTACTATGTGAAATCTTATGCTTTCCTATATGATGTAATTTAAACTACATCTGACCTAATTGCCGTTTAACGGGGGATACGTAGGCAGCTTTATGGGTTCGGTCACAATTTAATAAATTTTTCATTTCCCCCCACAATGAGAAACTGGGGCAGAATTTTGAGGAGGACCCTCAAAATTCCAAAGTAACTTCAGTCAATCATCGCAAGCAACCGTCAGGAGCAGCAACCTAGTAAAATGGGGCAAAATTTTGAGGAGGACCCTCAAAATTCTAAAGCGAGAGAGGTTGCAATGTCCTGAACCACGTCATAGTAATTGGTTTATCTAAAGAAAACTATTTCTTAAATATATACTCATGTCATATTTATTTACAAACTCATACATGTATGTTACCAAAATTGCTCTGTTTAGCAATGCTACCCCAATGATATGCACAGTATCACCAAATCAGAGCCAATCAGGTCAAGCGAAGTTAGTGGGGACATGAACTAACATTTCCCCTTTACAAAACTCACGATTTTTCTTTGGATGCAGGCACCCGAGTCGCAAATAATAGAATATATTATACACTCATACTGTTCAGGAATGCAACTCTCAGAAGCATCACACCTATTCACAGTTGCTATCCGCACACAATATCCCCCAGCAGCCATAATATCACAATCAACTATGAGCTATCAGCTAAGAAAATTTTATTACTATTCTCCTTTTATCTCTTGCATTCGGCTACCATTCTTCCTTCAGAGACCAAACAATGTCTACATCTACATTTTGGCATTGCATAAGGCTACCATTCTACCTTTTGAGACTAAACACTATCTCCATCTGCATTTGGGCATTGCATAAGGCTACCATTCTGCCTTCCGAGACTAAGCTCTGTCTCCATCTGCATTCTTGCATTGCATAAGGCTACCATTCTGCCTTCCGAGACGGAGCTCTATCTCCATCTGCATTCTTGCATTGCATAAGGCTACCATTCTGCCTTACGAGACTAAGCTCTGTCTCTATCTGCATTCTTGCATTGCATAAAGCTACCATTCTGCCTTCCGAGACTAAGCATTGTCTCTTTCTGCATGGCTGAAAGATTGCCACCTCATTTACACTTGCATGGCTGAAGTATCGCCACTTCATTTACACTTGCATGGCTGAAATATCGCCGCTTTATTTACATCTTGAATGGCTGAAATATTGCCACTTTGTGTACATCTTGCATGGCTGAAATACCGCTGCTTTATTTACATCTTGCATGGCTGAAAGACCACCACTTATTGCATTTCATGGGCTGAAAGATCGCCACTTATTGCATTTCATGGGCTGAAAATTGCCAAATTATTTGAGGGCGTCATTGTTCGGTGGCATCATTCTCTTAGCCCGAGAACTTCATATCATCACCTGAAGATCCCTTTTTAATCTTTTGCATATCATTATCCAAAGGCATCATAGCTCGGAGGCATCATTCTCATAGCCCGAGAGCATCATTTCATAGTTGTGAATCCTTTATTATATGCTTCATGGCCCAGGACGTCATGGTCTGAGGACGCCTCCTAACCATCCAAAGATAGCATTCATGGTCCAACGGGAACTTGCATCATATTTAAATTGATGCACAATATATGCTTTTATTGTTTATTTGCAGGTAAAACGGCGAGCAATGGCCATCCGGGAAGGAGCGATTCCACCCTAGTTCCCGCAGACCTACCAAACCTTAACCCTTCATCCCAACCTGAATATTGCGTCCGTTCTTGAAAGGACTCCATCGGCATGCTCTGCCGACGGATCCCGAATTACATATGGCCTGATTCCTATAAAACCAAGGATATGTAGGTAGCTCAGAAGCTAGAGAACAGCTAGATTTCTTCAAAGCATTTCGTTCGGTCAAAAATTGGCCATCATATCTTTACCCGACAACTCTTTCATCCTTCCGGGGTAAAGAGGGGCAGCTGTTGATACCCAATTTTTCCTTGTATATTTTTATATGAAAAAGACTTTCAAAATAGCATATGTATGCACATATGAGTATGTCCAAATATTTTATTATTTTTTCCTAATTTTTTAAAAGGTTTTTTAAATCAATTTATTGCCCTATTTCATCAATAAAAAAACAATAATTGTTCCTTAAATTATCATTTTGGTGATCCATTTATTGTATTTTCATGTTTATACCAAAATATAGAGAAGGTAATTTTTGCACATTGTTACAAATTTATTTAGTATTTTAATGCTAAATTGCATATAATTGCAATATTAGCCTATTTTAAGAATTAATTGCGCTTATAATTATAAAATTTATTCCATTATTTGTTATTTAATATTTATATATTATTAATCAATTTAGTACCTTTAATTTTGTTTTCAGAAATTATTTCACTATTTTTATAAAATAAAAAGGGGAAAAGTGGCTAGTTAAATACTAGCCCTACTTATTTCAATTGTAGCCTAAATCAGACCCCCAATTAAACCCAATTTCAAACCCCATTACCCGGCCCAAATTCTAAGTTCACCCGACCCACGACCCACTCAAATAACCCGGCCGGACATTTTCCTTTACTCACAGTCGTTGATCGAACAGATTAACTGCTCACACTCATTCTTGCCTCTTTAAATTTACCAAACCCCCCAACCCTAAATCATTCTCACCTAGACGCTGCCTTTGAATTACTCCACTCCCTCGCACTCTCTCGAACCTTCTCCGAACCCTAGCCACCTCCTACCATCGGAATCTATGGCTTCCAAGGCTATGAGAGTCCTATACTCACCTCATGTTGCTTTTATACACCTGATCTTTGAAGATTCAAGGCCTGACGTTGAAGGTTTATACCCAGACCTCTATCGATTCAGAGTTCCACGGTCATCTCTGGAATTTCTCCGGCGTACCATGGTTATTTGAGCCTGATTCTAACCTCTCCAACTCAGATCGATGACTTTTTCAAAGCCTTTCTCATCTTTAGGGTTCTTCTGAAACCCTAAACCTGCGAGGTTTTCCCTGATTTCTTTAGATCTGTTGTGTATCTATGCTTTCCCTAAGCTTTCAAACGATTTCCCTAACTTTTGTTTCAAAAAATTATTTTTAAATCTTTCTTTTTCCGATTTAAGGTTTTCTGGAAAAATGTTTAAGTGTTTCTCTGATTCTCTTTCCTTTATCTTTTGTATGTATTTGCTTCTACTGTGCTTCTATGTTTTTCTTCTACCACGATCTTGTATGTTCTTCTACTGTGTTTTTGTACCCCATTCTTGTATGTTCTTTTGTCGTATTTTCTATATTATGTTCTCGTATGCTTTTCTACTATGTTCTGGTATTTTCTGCTATCATGTTCTGGTGTGTTTCACCTACTATATTTTTTACTGTGTTCTTAAGTTTTTTGCCATTTTTCTTCTACTGAACCTCGTTTGTGTTTCTTCTAAAAGATCTTCTTAAGCATGTTTCTTCTACTGTTCTTATCAATCTTTTCTCATTATGATTCGAATTAGTTTCTTCCACTCTGTTTGTTTTGAACCCTTCTGCTATGTTTGCATGTTACTTTGCTATCATGATTCTCATGAGTTCTGTTGCTGAAAGAAGTGTGTTAGAAGTTTCAGTTCTTTTCTAGAACCCCTAAACATGTTTTCGATTCAATTGCTTGCCCTCTCATCCTTTCTTTGTGATTTGCCTTAACTAGGGTCTTTATTTTAGAACCCTTAACTCTTTCAGACCAACTTTGAGTTTTGAAATTCGTGTTTGCATATGTTCTAGATTTTTACTAAACTCTTCTACACTGGATTTTCTATTGATGACATGATAATTTTCTTTCATGCTTAACATGTTCGTATGCTCCTGATATATGATGAAATTCCCTTTAAAGTGACTTTCAAATTTGTAATTAGTTCATACTTCCCTCTGAATATGGTCTGATTGATTCTTTCCATTATTTGCTTATTTCCTTAAGTTAAAACCGTTCCCATTTTTTGACTCTATTCATTCATACAAATCTCAGACCATTTGATTTACTGGCTGTTAATTTATTTTCTTACCTTATTTGTACAAACCATGTACATCAAAACCCTGTCTTTAAATAAACTTTTTTATGTATGTGCCCTTAATATCATGATGTGCACAAATAGTTTATTCAATTTCTTTCCTTCATTAGTTTTCACCCGTTTGAATCTAGATCCCTTAATTAAAGGGAGTCTTGTGTAATTGATTCACAATCAGTTTTTCAACTATTTTCTTACCTTATTTATACCCAATTTTTACACTATAAAAGGCACGCACGTCTTTCACAGCACACACGAATTAACAATCCGACACTAGATACTTCGCAATTCTTCTGAACTCTTACTTACACATAATACGACTCTCTTTTCTTGTCTACACTGTGTCTTTTACAAGACTGCTACATTTTCTCTATTTGTTTCTTTGAAACTGGTATGTCCTAATTTAAGCTTCAGCATCATCACAATGTGTTTATTTATAGCTTTTGCATCCATGTCTACTTTACTGCTTCTGTAGAGTTAAATATGTAAACTAGCATGTTGATCTCTTTTTGCTTATTTCTACTATGAATCCTTGCTCCCTACCCCTTTATATGTTTGAGTTACAGTTTAAAATATGGCAATATGTAATTTATTGTCTATGCTTTGAACTTGATCCCTTAAAGGATCCTGAATTATAAACAATGTGTTCTAACGGGCTTATGGGTATGCCAGGATTTCTCATTGCTGAGTATGCCCACTAGCACGTCTTTGCCCCTTTTCAACTTCCCCATTCCCTATACCCCTATTTGCATCAACGTGAACTATTTCCCTCTCCCTTTCCCCTTTTAGAATCTTGCACTTACACTCTCTCTTAGTTCCTAAGTTCTGCCACCCTCTTTTGAGCCTTGCCTTGGGACCTTAAGTTCCCTCTAAACTTGGACACTTGAGGGCTGGCCTTTCCACACTGCACTATATCTTAATCTGGTAATGTATTTGGGGTGTAAGAACTGCCCGGAGTTCATGTGAGACTCTTAGAGAACTTTGACACACCCCAAATTGGAGAAAGGCTTTGAAATCTGATCTTTTGGAGTTGGTTTACTTCATATTTCAGACAGGAAGTCTGAACTATGCTCTCCTTGGTTGTACTTTTAATTTCTAATGTATTCTTTATTTTATTTTACTTCTTTGGGCTGTAATAACATTGTAATAAATCTTTCGGGGTTGGCTAGTGAAAAGGGAGGGGTAACTATGTATGAAAAAGGGGTAGATATCATGTCTATAGGAATTTCTGCATTCCCACATGTAGATTACTTTGCCTATAGGAATTTCTAATTTCAGCATCCTCATATGTAGATAATCTACATATAGGAATTTCTAATTTCAGCATCCTCATATGTCGATAACATGTATATAGGATTTCTTCATTCTCATATATAGATACCATGTCTATAGGATGCATATACATGTAGAAAATATGCCTATAAGTCCTTTCTGATTCTTGCATATCCACTTCTCACATAGGCAAACATGTTTACAGGTCTTAATAACCAAATGGAATCAAATGTCATGTTTATGTAAAATCCTGCATTTAGATGTCATGCCAAGAGGGTTTCTGCATCTTTATTATGTCTATAAATATGTTCTAAAGTCGTCAAACGCATTGAAAGCATACCTATAGGTGTTGATCAAATATGAATCGCCTCACTCGTTTATAAGTCTAAAACCTATAGTAATAAGGAATTACCAGTTGCAGAACTTATGGTCATTTGCTAAAACTCGCATTTCTTTATAATTGACAATTTTTTTTAAAAATAAGTATGTCTTCATTGCTTTCTTAAATCAGTAGACATCATGCCTATAAGATCTTTAAAACACCTAGGCAAGCCTTAGGGATAAACTTTATAAAATGAATCAGATTCTATTAGTTACAACTAGGAGGCATGCTTGATTCAGGCTTCTTATCTGAACTATGTAATAAATCAGTCTACCTCAACCTTTTAAGTTTTAATTAGACTTTAAACAATACGTGCAAGACATGCTAAACTATGTGCTTTCTTTTGTTTAAAAGAGGTCTGTCTGAGCCTTTTTATTTGTTTATATGCTTCCCCAAATATGCTATACATGTTTTGCTTGTCGCCTCAGTATTTTTACCTTTTGAAACCACATATAAGCCCAACCTCCCCTCCCTTTAATATTTACCCTCCCAAGTACATCCAGGGCTGATAGGATTGGGGCGGGTAATAGCATGTAATAAGTAAACAAGTCTTTTTCGCGCTGTAATATCTGAACGGGGTGGGAAAGGGTAGATATGGATATGATGACCACGCGATAACATCACATGTAGCCCCTCACTGAGGAGTGATTACCGGATGTTGTGTGGGGTGATCCATATTATTAATAATTCTAGGACCCCCTTCCCTTTGTTTCTTTGTTTTTTTTTAAATCTTTTAAATGTTTCTTCTAAATCAACTCTCTTTAATGCTTTCTGACTTTTTTATTTCTAACCTTTATGTGAAAATCCCCTCTAATTTAAAGTCCTACTTGCCTATATATTATTTGTACTTAAGTCACAATAATAGCTTGGCCGAGAACCACACTTGTGGATCCTGAGGGGTGCCTAACACCTTCCCCTCGGGATAATTTCAAGCCCTTACCCAATCTCTGGTTATCCAAATCAAATCATTCTTAGTGTTCTAATGCACTTAAATCATTAGGTGGCGAATCTACAATTCCGTTAAAACCCAATTCTCCAAAAGGGAAGGAGTTGTTCTCCCAAATGTCATAAACCCGATT
>MU729872.1:69271-100981 GCA_026770625.1 Nicotiana glauca
CCCCCCCATTTCCTTTGTTTCTTTGTTTCTTTTAAATTTTAAACTATTTCTTCTAAGAAAAGTCAGTTTCCTTTTGGTTCTTTCTAAATTTGCTTATTTGTAACCATTATGTGAAAATCCCCTCTTATTTGATATTTTATTTGCCTATGCGCTATTTGCATTAAAGTCACAACAATAGTTTGGCCGGGAACCACACTAGTGGATTCTGAGGGGTGCCTACACATTCCCCTTGGAATAACTTCGAGCCCTTACCCTATCTCTGGTTATCCAAATCAAACCCTTCTTAGTGTCCTATTGCACTTAAATCATTAGGTGGCGACTCTTCAATTCAAACAACCCAATTCCCAAAAGGGAACGAGTTGTCTTCCCAAAAATGTCATAAACCTGATTTCGCGAGAAAAATGGGGCGCGACAATAGTGATGGTCGGGCGTCCCTGAGTTACGTTAGTTTGGCTAGTACAGCCTTGTAACCGTAGTCATTTTGTTTGGCCTAAACCTTTCAGTCCCCGACTGAAGTGGTTTTTAGCATCTATATCGAGGGTATGCCTTTTTAGGGGTCTTATAAGTTCAATTATGCCTTTTGTAAGGTCTTATAGTTTTTGCATGCGTTACTTGAGGTCTTACAGTTTTGGTTACTTGGTACAAGTATGGTTCATGCCTTGCTTGAGGTTTTACAGATATTGTTGTTTCCGTATATAGGTCTTACAAGACCGAGGTTGCCCATATGGTGTCTTATGGCCTTGATTTTTTAATAAGTCGATGAGGTGGTGATTAGCGATAGTCCCCGAGTGTTTGGGATGCCAGTGCCCGAGTGTTCGGGATGTTTTTTTATACTGGAGCTGTTTTTTGCAAATTTGATGTGTCCTAATTGAGGGATTGCGAGTTCCTAGCTCCTAACCCGGAGGTCTTATGGCTTCGAATTATTAACGCCAGTCCCCGAGTGTTCAGGACATTTTGGGACCTGGGGCCATTTTTGTGAACTCGATGTTGCCTCGTTGAGGGCTTACGATTCTAATCTTTCATCACAGAGGTCATACAACTTCGAGTTTTTGACGCCAGTCCCTGAGTGTTGACATTTTTGGCTCTGGAGCCGTTTTTGTAAAAAATAGCAAATTTCTTTGAAACGAGAAATGCTTTTGATGGAGGGGAAATTATTCTTTGATTACCCGATAAGAGTATACATGTTTGCGCAATGAAGGGCTCGATTATTCTATACGGACACAATTCTTTAGACCGTTTGGCCCAGTAAATCATTTTCCTATCGAGACCCTATTTACCACATCTTGGCTTCTCCGAGGAGGTGACCTTCCTGGGGGATGCCCCCCAGTATTCGAGGTTGATTGAAGAGAATCCTTAAATACCTGTTGAGTCTTCCTTAGACAACATATAGATGTTTCCTCGTTAAAAACCTTTTCGGTAAAACCCTTCTTGGGATAAAACTCGAGCGAAGAAAAAGAGTGCAACGTATGCTTTGAAACCAAAGGTATTCAAGCTGGGTGGCAATTTGAGTACTTTGATCGGACACCTGCACAAAGCTTAGTGTAAAATGTGAATCATAGGGAGAGGTTTATACCTTATTGGCGATGATGCTCTAAGCCTCGATGTGTTTCGAACGTTTTATTTTAGGACACGGCATGATCCTTTGCTTGTTTTATTTTGGCGTAGCCGAGAATGTGTCTCCTGACTGCTATTTCGTTGTTTACTTAGCCTTTGACTCCTTTGATGTGGGAGGCATTGGTGCTGCTGTCACATCGTGCATCGCAAACATTTTCCTCGCTGCATGTTGTTCCCATACACAATTTTTATATTGTTTTTCACCGAAAATCTCATCATTTAATGAAGGGTTGATGGTACTGCCCTCAAACAGTGTATCCATGGCCTTCCAAGTAAGGCGTGGTACCTCATGTCTCCTTCGATGATACGAAATTTGATATTTTGGATCGTGTTGGCAACGTTGATCGGGAGGGTGATTTCTCCTTTCATTTTTTTGCTTGCCATGTTGAATCTGTTGAGGAATCGAGAGGTGGGCATGATTTGATCGAGCAGTTCGAGCTTCTCCACCACTCTCGACCTGATGATACTTAATTTGAAATGTATTCACAAGAAAAGAGATTACCAGTGCAACGTTATGAGGCTAAGACAAGGTCTCGATGTACTTGTTGTTGAATGTTAGAGCGTCCTTAGGTATATAGCCCCGAGTTCTCTTCTCCCTGGTGATGGATATTTTCGTTCTTTTGACAATGGGTTCCTGCGGGATGTCGACTCCCCCAACAATCATGTGGATTGATATGTTGTGGATCTTCTGTTTCATTTTTCTTAGTCTCCTATCTTTCCCGAAATTGACTTTTGGCTCAATCGCTGAGGAATTCTCGGAGGTGACCTTTGCTTAGTAGTCTGGCTACTTCTTCACGGAGATGTCGGCAATCCTCGGTCTTGTGACCGTATGTGTTGTGAAATTCACACACAAAGTTATGGTTCCTTTCCGAAGGATCTGATTGTAAAGGCCTTGACCACCTGGTGTCTATGATTTTACCGATGGCGAATACGATGCCTGAAATGTCGATGTTTAAGTTGTATTCCGACAAGAAGGGTGCCTCCGTCGGCCCTTTGTGCCTATCGAATCCATCTCTGCTAACAAGTCCCCAAGGATTCTGGCCTCGATCCATCCTTCGGTCGTTGTGGGGTATGTTGCACCTCGGGGCGTTTCTTTTAACTTCGGTGTATAGTTGGTATCTTTCTTTGTTTGACTTTGGCTCTTTTTCCGGAAGCCTTCTAGGATATACCGAGCCTTAGGGGACTCCTAGTTGGTCGCCTTCGACCCTGATCTTTTACTGGAACATCCGACCAAGTCACGGCGAGATATTCGACTAAGTTCTGCTTTAGCTCTTTCGAAGCTACCGAGCTTCGCTTGTTCAAACCTTGAGTGAATGCTTGTACTTCTCAATTGTTGGAGACTGGAGGTAGTTCTATTCGTTCCATTTGAAAGCGAGATACGAACCGTCGCAGCATCTCGTTCTCCCTTTGTTTGATTTTGAAGACGCCGGATTTCCTTCTAACTACCTTGATGGCACCAGCATGCGCCTTTATGAAGGAATTTGCCAGCATGGCAAATGAGTCTATCGATTTTGGGGCTAGAATGTGATACCACATTATCCCTCCTTTTGAAAGCGTCTCTCCAAATTTTTTTAGTAGGACAGATTCGATATCATCGTCCTTTAGATCGTTGCCCTTCACTGCATAAGTGTAAGCACTGATGTGTTCGTTGGGGCCCAAGGTTCAGTTGTACTTCAGAAGGTCGGGCACTCTGAATTTCTTTGGAATGGGTTTTGGGACGCTTTTTATGGGAACAACTTTTGTACGAACTTCTTCGAATCTACACTCTTCAGGATCGGGGGTGTGCCCGGAATTTAGTCGACCCTAGAATTGTAGGTCCCTACCTTCTTGTCGTTGACTTCTATCTTCTTCTCGCCCGACTCGATCCTCTTTGTGAGGCCCTCAAGCATTTTTATGATAGCGGGGTCGGCTGCCGACCGGTTGTTGCTTGATCTTTCTAGTGCCTACTCGGCTCGGGGAGCCGTTTCCGGTGCTACCATACTGGAAGTTTTCTGGTGGCTTTGAAGCTGAGCAATCGCCAGTTGTTGTGCTTGTAACATCTCAAAGATGACATGAAGGCTAACCCCTTGTTCTTACTGAGGCGGGTTTTTTTGAGCTTCTTGTTCATCTCCTTGGTGTATGCTGCTTTTGTGTGGGAGCTTATTTTGACTTGTTGAGCGTCGCGCGAGGCCACGTCCATGGGAATTTTTTCTGGTGCATCCTCAGGTTTTTGTGGTGGTACACCAACACCTGAAACCGCTACATCATTTTTTCCATGGTCCTCAAGATCATTGTTTTCATGTGCGTTTACCGAGTTAGACATTTTTACCTGAAATCAACAATCTTGGACAAGAAAAAGTGTGAATGATAACTTACGTTATGTAGTAAACCAGCAAGAAAACAATCATTATTATTTTTAGCCCCACGGTGGGCGCCAAACTGTTTACCTTGAAAATAGTAATAACAATTAGATTTGATTTTGTGGTTCTAAAAATATGTGATCTATATTTATGCTGGTTATTAGGCAATAGATTCTAAGTGAAGATTAGAAAGTCAGATAATAGCTTTTAGACAATGTAATAATCAAACAGAATAAGGGGCCTCGAGGTCGAGTTGGATGCCCGGCTGAGGCCAGTCGATGGAGGATTAACATTTATGATAAATTTGATGGCGGCTCTTTATGACCAATAATGAGAAATAAATGAAGAACAAGTGATGAAATGTAATAAATATAAGTAAGACAATACATGTAAGCGATAGAATCAAATAGAGAGTATGTTTAAGTTAGAGAGTAAAGAATATTCTTATATTGAATGTGGTGTGTTGTATATTGTGTAACTTTGTCTTTACAAAATGACAAGTGTCCCATTTATAGATGAGGGAGAATCCCAAGATAGTACAAAAGCATTTATTATACAGACAAGTAGAGGATGCAGTCATTTAATGCCTGGTGCGGGCTTATACTAGCCTAATAGACTTGGTCATCTTTAATCATGTGCCTTGGTAACTTCCTGCTAATGCACTGTAGCCGCTAGTTTGCATTGCCTCGAGGTCGATAATTGTGAACCCTTGGGGACGAACTCCGAACTAGGCTTCGAGCCTTCCGGTGGTGGTCTCTACAAGGCGCCCTAACGATAATAAAATCGAGCCCTATGATTTTTACCATATACAGTAACGACAAAATGTATGAAGTGAAAAACATTGTTGTAACATGTATTATATTAGTTAGTATTTTGATGGGAGTATTTGAGAAGAAGTTTCTTTGTCCCTCATTGGAAAAATGGAGAAAGGAAGAAGTGTTTAAAAGCACTTCTTTGTCCTACATAATTTGAATAATTCAAAGATGTTTTGGAAGGAAACTAGAATTTGGCTATATTATTAATAGTCAAGATTGGCACTTGGGCACTTAGGCCTTGGGCCAATTAAATAGCCCGAAATTTATTTCTTTTAGTCATCTATTAATTTTATTAATTAATAAAAAACATTTTAAATATTAAAACGTTTTAATTTTGAAAAGAAGTGACTTTTATTTTTAAAAGGTGCCTATTGGCAGAGGTTGAGTCAGTTAGTCCTAACAGAAACCTAAAGGGTTTATAAATACCCTTTGCCTCTCCAAAACGAAAATCATCAGAAAAAGCAACAAAGTATCTTCTTCTTTTCTGCTATCTTCAATTCACAAAATTTTTTCAAGTGGAAATTCGAGTTAATTGTTGGTGCTAGAATTT
Organism: Nicotiana glauca; assembly: GCA_026770625.1. Classification (NCBI taxonomy): domain Eukaryota; kingdom Viridiplantae; phylum Streptophyta; class Magnoliopsida; order Solanales; family Solanaceae; genus Nicotiana; species Nicotiana glauca. Next base: position 74,590 of record MU729872.1, read on the forward strand.
CAGAGGCTTTGTAAAATCCTGGAGGAATTCTGCCATAATCCCTGCAGCAACGTAATTGGGAGGCTTAAATTCCTTAAGGACAGTGACTACACTATCAAAGCCTAATTATTTCGTTCCTATATTCTGTTATATTTTCTAACAATCTTAAGGAATTTAACAACACTGCAATGGAGGCTTCTGGTAGTGATTCTGGTTTCAACAAGATGTTCGAAGTGTTCAAATTGGATCGATTTGATGGGTCAAATTTCACCCGCTGGAAAAACAAATTTCTGTTCTTTCTCACGGAGTTGGGAATAGCATATCTGCTGAGTTCTGATCTTACTGCAATGCCTGAACCTACTGCTGAAGACTCTGACGAAATTAAGGCGGAACGCAAAAAACGTGAAGATGTTGAGGTGCGTTGTAGAGGTATTATTTTAAACTCACTTTCTGATCATTTATATGATTTGTTCTGTCCTCACAAATCACCACAAGAAATTTGGAAAGCCTTGGAACAGAAATATACTGCTGTGAAGCAAGGAACGGACAGATTCCTTGGAATGAAATTTTTTGAATTTAAAATGGTAGATGGAAAATCTGTCATGGAACAGGTTGATGAGTTGCTGGTTTTGATATCTACTCAAAGATTTTAAAGTCGATGTTTCTGAATCTCTTCAAGTGGCTGCTATACTTACAAAATTACCAGCCACTTGGAATGATTATAGGAAGAAATTATTACATTCTTCCGAAGACTTTAATGTGGACAAGTTGACAAAGCATATTTGGATTGAAGAAGAGTCACGAAAATGTGAAAATAAATATGCTGCGGAAACTAGTTCAAAGGTGAATTATGTTGAGTCTACTAAGGCAAAAACCTCAGGAAAATCTGAAAACAAGGCTGGAAATAAGAGAAAGTTTGAGGCTGCTCCAAAGGAAAATTCTTCTAACATTAAGAAAGGTCCATGTTATATTTGTGGAAAAATGGGTCATTTTAAGAGAGATTGCAGGTTTTGTAAGAGACAGAAAAATGAAGAAAATGCTAGACAGAAGAAGGTAAATAATGTTGAACAACAACAAGCTTCTTCTTCGGATATTGTTGCTATGATTTATGCCTTTACAAACTTGAATCTGAGTATGGTAACTGAATGCAACATGGCAGCAACTATAAAATCTGCAGATTGGTGGTATGATTTCGATGCTTTGCAATGACAAGAGTTTCTTCAAACATTATGAAGTTGCAACAAGTGATGAAAAGGTTTTAATGGGAAATCATGACACTGCCAAGGTCTTTGGAAAAGGAACAGTTGAACTACAATTCACTTCGGGAAAGAAGTTAATTTTAATTAATGTTCATCATGTACCTGATGTTAGGAAGAATTTAATTTATGCAATTTTATTAAGTAAGAAAGGCCTCAAAACTGTTATAGAGACAGAAAAGATTATTTTCTCTAAGAATGGTGTATTTGTAGGACAAGGCTACTCTAGTGAGGGCATGTTCAAATTAATTATTAATAAAGTTGAAGTTTCTGCTTATATGATTGAGTCATCTATTAATTTATGGCATGCTAGACTTTCACATGTTAATTTTCGATATGTTAAGTTTATGTCTAAAAATAAATTAATTCCTGCTATTGAGAATAATGATAAAAAATGTGAAATTTGCATACAAGCTAAGATGACTAAGAAATCTTTTCCAAATAATGAAAGAACAAGTAATCTACTTGAACTTATGCATTCCGATATATGTGAATTGAATGGTCATTTAACTAGGGGTGAAAATAGATACTTTATTACTTTTATAGATGATCATTCTAGATATACACATGTTTACTTAATGAAAACAAAAGATCAAGCATTTGATATGTTTAAGAGTTACAAAGCATTAGTTGAAAATCAATTGGAAAAGAAGATTAAAATCCTACGTAGTGATCGAGGAGGCGAATATCTTTCCAATGAATTTTCTGTATTTTGTGAAGAAAATAGTTTGATTCAACAAGTTAGTGCACCGTATACCCCCACAACAAAATGGTCTTGCTGAAAGAAAAAATAGAACATTGGTAGATATGGTTAATGCCATGCTTTTACATGCAAAATTACCAACGAATTTGTGGGGGGAAGCTTTGTTAATGGATTGTTTTGTGCATAATAGAGTTCCTTCAAAGAAATTTAAGGTTTCACCATATGAATTATGGAAAGGAAGAAAGTCTAAAGTAAATTTCTTAAGGGTATGGGGTTGTTTAGCCTATTATAGAATTTCATATCCTAAAAGGACTAAGTTAGGACCTAGAGGAATTAAAAGCATATTTGTAGGATATGCTGAGAACTCAAAGGCATACAGATTATTGGACATTGAGTCTAAGTATATTGTGGAATCTAAAGATGTTGAGTTCTTGGAAACAAAGTTCATTGGTGATTCTAATAATTCACAAGAGGACACAGAAATTACTAAACAAGATGGTAATGCAACAAGCATTGGTAATAATGCAGTAACTCAAGAAAATTGTGCAGAACCTAGTTCTTCTTCTAACAATAAAAGAAAGGCAATTGAATCTCCTATAGAACCAAGAAAAAGTCAAAGAGTTAGAAAAGAAAAAAACGTATGTTCTGATTTTATTTCTTCTCAAATACTAGTCTTTTTGGTAGAAGGAAGTAGAGATGAAGTATTAAATAAAATACCCATTATTTTAAATTTAGAAGAGGATCCTAAAACCTATAGTGAGGCTATGGCTTCGCGGGATTCTTCTTTCTGGAAAGAAGCTGTAAATAATGAAATGGATTCTCTTTTATCAAATGGTACATGGGTATTGGCAGATTTATCTTCTAATACTAAACCTATTGGATGCAAATGGGTTTTTTAGAAGAAGATACAATACTGATGGTTCTCTACAAACATTTAAAGCTAGATTGGTAGCCAAAGGATTTAGACAAAAGGCAGGAATAGATTATTTTGACACATATGCTCATGTGGCCAGGATTACCTCAATAAGAGTATTATTTGCTTTGGCATCAATATATAATCTAAATTTCCATCAAATAGATGTTAAGACGGCATTCTTAAATGATGATCTTGATGAAGAAGTTTATATGGAGCAATCCGAAGGGTTTGTGCTTCCTGGAAATGAGAAGAAAGTTTTTAAATTAGTTAAGTCCTTGTATGGATTAAAACAAGCTCCAAAATAATGGCATGAAAAATTTGATAGTGTTATATTATCAAATGGTTTTAAACATAACGGAGCAGATAAATTCATTTATTCCAAATTCACAAAGGACTATGGAGTGATAGTATGTCTTTATGTTGATGACATGCTAATCATAGGAACTAACATGCAAAGCATAAATGAAACTAAGAAGTATTTAACTTTTCAATTTAGAATGAAAAATTTGGGAGAAGTTGATACTATCTTAGGTGTTAAAGTTAAAAGACATGGTGGGGGTTTTGCCTTATGTCAGTCCTATTATATTAACAAGATTCTTTCTAAATTTAATCATTTGGGTATTAAAGAATTTAATACTCCGTTTGATGCTTCTAGCAAGATGGTTGAAAACTCCGGAAGATCTATTAGTCAATTAGACTATGCTAGTGCAATTGGTAATTTAATGTATGCTATGCATTGTACTAGGCCAGATATTGCCTTTGCGGTTTATAAATTGTCAAGGTATACTCACAATCCAAGTGGTGATCACTGGAAAGGTATAGTGAGGGTACTTGGTTATCTGAAAAAGATAAAAACTTTTGCCTTGTATTATAACAGATTTCCTTCAGTGTTAGAAGGATATTGTGATGCTAGTTGGATAACTAGTGTTAGTGATAATAAGTCAACATCTGGGTGGATATTCACTTTAGGTGGAGGAGCAATTTCGTGGGCTTCTAAGAAACCGACTTGTATTACTCATTCCACAATGGAATGAGTTTATTACTTTAGGAGCTACAGGAAGAGAAGTAGAATGGCTGAGAAATCTGTTGTTAGATATAAAGTTGTGGCCACAACCAATGCCATATGTTCTCTTACACTGTGATAGTGAAGCAACTACGTCTAAGGCATTTAGCAAAATATACAATGAAAAATATAGACATATTGCTTTAAGACATGAGTACATAAGATAATTAATTTCGGATGGAATTATTATTTTTTACATCAAGTCTAAAGACAACCTTGTTGACCCATTCACTAAAGGACTCGCGAGGGATATGATAATAAGCACAACAAGTGCTATGGGTCTAAGGTAATTTAAATGTGTCACTAGTAACAGAAACCTTACCTTTCTTTTTGTTCAACAATATTAAAGGTATAAAATGTAATAACAAGTTATAGTTGTGACGGATAGCAGGTACTGGAAATTAGTACCTAGAAAAGGAGGATGAGTATAAAAAAATACTCTTAGTGAAGAAGTAGAGTTCGATTTAGGAACTAAAGAAGTACGTGTTAAGGATTTGGTTAAATCTTCACCTATGTAAACACAAGAAGTGGTGCCTCTTCGATCAAAGTTTGGTATACAAAACTTGATAAGTGTTTATGAATTCAGAAAGTAGCACAAGGCCATAATTGGGTGCTAAAACTCACGGTGAACAAATTGTGAAGTTGGTACGATTTATGTGTATAAAGCTTTTCCGTCTTGTCAAATAGGAATTGTGGTTTAATATAACTTAATCTAACCATCAATTTCGACAAGGTCTTGAATAGTTTATACAAGTAGTAGGTTTAAATCGAAAGATACCTACTATACGCATGAATCTTATAAAACAACATCAATCACTAAGTGGGGGGTTATTATATTAGTTAGTGTTTTGATGGGAGTATTTGAGAAGAGGTTGCTTTGTCCCTCATTGGAAAAAGAAATAAAGGAAGAAGCGTTTAAAAGCACTTCTTTGTCCTACATAATTTGAATAATTCAAAGACGTTTTGGAGGGAAACTAGAATATGGCTATATTATTAATAGTCAAGATTGGCACTTGGACACTTGGGCCTTGGGCCAATTAAATAGCCCAGAATTTATTTCTTTTAGTCATCTATTTATTTTAGTAATTAATAAAAATATTTTAAATATTAAAACGTTTTAATTTTGAAAAGAAGTGACTTTTATTTTTAAAAGGTGCTTATTGGCAAAGGTTGAGTCTATTAGTCCTAACAGACACCTAAAGGGTTTATAAATACCCTTTGCCTCTCCAAAACGAAAATCATCAGAAAAAGCAACAAAGTATCTTCTTCTTTTCTGCTCTCTTCAATTCACAAAATTTGTTCAAGTGGAAATTCGAGTTAATTTTTGGTGCTCGAATTTCAGAGGCTTTGTAAATCCTGGAGAAATTCTGCCATAATCCCTGCAACAACGTAATTGGGAGGCTTAAATTCCTTAAGGATAGTCACTACACTATCAAAACCTAATTATTTCATTCCCATATTCTGTTATATTTTCTAACAACATGTAAAGATATATTTATCCCAATTTATAAAATAACATTACTCGATCAAAGTTTATAGTATATATTTTTTCTGTTTGTGACTATATCACCTCATCGTATAAAACAATTGTCTTATCTGTACAATAATTTTAATAGAATGTATTTGCCGCATTGTTCATATTAAATTGTCTAACCATCTGTTATATTTTGGTGGCGGAAATTTTATTTTCTACTGATTGTACTTCTCGAGTAACTAGTAAATAATTCAATTATATCAATGAGATTAAAGACCATTTTGTTACGGGACAGGGCAGTCCTTTCATAAAGCAAGTAAAGCAATCGCTTTAGGGTCCATATTAGTGAGGGTCCCATTTTTTGTTACACATAATAGACTATGTATATGTTTCAAAAAGAGTTCTACAAAATGAAAAAGTTTGTTTTCTTTCTTTAACAAATATAGATAAGGATTTGCATCTGCTATGATTTCTACCAAGGAAATTGCACTTGAAATGAATATCTAACCCAAGTTTCGCAAGAAACGTATGATATATAGGAAATTTGATGCGAATGGTGATAATGAAATCTCAAAATCCTTCGAAGAGTGCTTTAAAGTTAATTGCTTTAGTCACGATCCAAATTATATTATGGGACGTGATGGCACCCAACACCGTTATAAGGCAAGTCAACCCTAATCACTTAGAAAGTTCTCATTTATTTTAATAAGCAATTCCCATATTTACATAACTTAAATTTAAAACGGTGGATCATTAACAAATTTTTAAGGCAACTGAATCGGGAAAAACTAAAGGGGGTCATAATAATAGAAATACAACCCAAAAGTAATAGTCTACTAATGTGTGCGCCAACAACTAGTCTTACAAGTACAAGGGCAACTAGTAGAATGTACAAACGAATATCACTATCCTATTGCCTGAAATAGAATAGATAGTAATAAATAAAGGAGAGACTCCAGGATGCTGTTGAACGACTTAGAAAGGGCAGCTCATCATGGAATCTCAATCAAGTATCAGGAACGCGAGCCGAACTGGTAGTTAGATACACCTGCCTTAGATCCTGTACATTTAAGTACAAAAGCATAGTATGAGTACATAGATTATATGTACCCAGCACGTATCCAATCTAACCTCGAAGAAGTAGTGATGAGGGGTCAACTAGACACTTACTAAGGTCAATAATAATATAATTTAAATGTTACGTTGAACATGGATGTCATGAATAAATAGTAGTTAATAACAGGAACTGACAGGTTCTTTCATAAGTAATATTTCAGTTCCGACATTTCAGTTTACAATCAATATTTCAAGGCATTTAAAGCAGTTCAAATAAAAGAAGGCACTAATCAAGAACATGCGCAAATAATGTCAAGGTCGTACGGCCTAATCCAATATAATAATAAGGTGTGCATTGCCAGAGGGTCGAACGACGCGAATCATAGATGCATCTATTACCCCGCTCGTGAATGATACATGTGACGCGGTCAAACACAAATCAACACATCAAAAAGTCAATTAAGAATTCATCAGGAAGGAGATTACCCAATGTAATGTTAATTTCTCTTTAGCGGTCAAGAAAATGATGTTTAAATTTTTTAGAAATTCATTCGGCTAGTTCGATATGATTTACGCATTTCAAATTGACTGCCAAGTTTCACGTACGGCAAATAAAGCAAACTTTTTTGTCCTACAGTACTCGTACTTAAGTATAATAGTAGCTACGCACGGATTATTATCACCTCGTGCGTACATAGCCCCCACAAAAAGAATCACATAACCAATTAATTCACCTATGGGGATAATTCCCTCTTACAAGATTAGAAGGGAGACTTACCTTGCCCCAAAGCATACTTCCAAGTTCAAGAATGCGCTTAAACACTCAAATCGGAGCCGAACGATCCAACACTATTCAAATGGCATAAGAACTAGTCAATACATGCTCAAGAGTTCATATTCTAGATATTGAAGCAATTTCCTAACCCTAAATGCAAGTTTTCTAAAATTCATCCATTGGCCCACGTGCCCGTATTTCGGAAATTTTCGAAGAAAGTTGTTACCCATAACCTAAGGATCAAGAATATATGATTTTTAATTCATTCCCTAACGAAATTCGTGGTTCAATCTTGTTTTTATCAAAATTCTAGGTTTTACTCTAAACCCATTATATTCACTAATTTACATGTTGTAATCTACCCATTAACTATGTATTAAAGTCACATTAAGTAGAATTAACTTAACTAACAAAGCTAGGCTGAAATCTCCCCTTTTGAATGTCCCGAATCGCCCAAGAATGGAGTGAAATGTATCAAAAATGACACATTACCGTATTAAATGAAGGCCACTGCCTTCCGCGATTTTCGCACCTACGGTCAGGAGACCGCATCTGCGGTCTCACTTCTACATGTGATTGTCCGCTTCTGCGGAAATGGGTCAGGTTAGCTGGGGCCGCATCTGCGGTCTGGCGATCGTTTCTGTGGTTCCTCTTCTGCGGAAGAGGAGCCGCATCTGTGGGCCGCATCTGCGATGGGTTAGACGCTTCTCCGGGGTCGCACCTGCGGCTGGCCAACCGCAGGTGCGGTTATGACAGATCTAGAGCTTCAGCTCCTTCTCAAATTTTCAACTTAGCTTGAGCCTCGTCAGATTGACGCTGCGGGCCCCCTAGTTCCCACCCGAAAATACCAACAAGTTTGGAATCATAAAACAAATACGCTCAAAACCTTCTCAATGCCCGAAACAATGCTAAATCTAAGAATCATACACTAAAACCAATTAAATTAAATTTATGAACTTCAAGTTCTTCAATCTACTTCCAATGTGCTGAAACGTCCTTATACTACTCGGATTGACACCAAATTTTGCGTGCAAGTCTTAAATGACATTATGGAACTACACCTGCTCTCAAAATTCTGTGTGCACCTCGATATCACAAAAACACGCTCCAAACTAAATTTAACGAACTTCAAAATCCTTAAGGAATCAACTTTACTATTATGTACTAAAATGTTCTCGGGTCGTCCAAAACTCGATCCGAGCATACGCCTAAGTCTGAAATCATCAAACGAACCTATTGAAACCTTTAAATCCTGATTTCTAAGACGTTTATTCAAATTGTTGACCGAAGTCAAACTTGGCCTTTTAAGCCTACCTTAAGGAACCAAGTGTTCTGATTTCAACCCAAACTCTTCCAAATCTCGAACCAACCATCCCCGCAAATCATAAATGTCACGACCCAAATCCCGAACCCGGTCGTGATGCCGCCTCTCGTGAAGACAAGGCCAGCCAACAGATTAACAATACTTATTTTAACAATTATTTAACATTTATAAAGCTGAAACATGACTAGCATAATCAAAAGCGCGGAAAAACAACGATAACAACAGGGAACCATCCCGTCACAGCCCGACATCGGGGTGTCACTAGTCATGAGCTACTACAGAGTTCACTAAAGTACTACAAGTCCAGAAATAGGAACAAAGTCTGAAAGTAACATGAACAACATAAAATAAGGGAGAAGATCTAGCGTCGCGGATGCTAGCGGTCACCTGACTCCGCTATGATAACAAATCTTCAATCAGCTCAAAATCCGCTACCGGGTGGTCAAGTACCTGCATCTGCACACGAGGTGCAGGGAGTAAAGTGAGTACTCCAAGTCAATGAGTAATAAGGGTAAATAATAATTGAGCAGCAATAAACCACGTAAAGCAAATCATCATGCTATATGGTACAATGTAACCATTGAGAAAACAGGGAAAACGTAAAAAAAAAATCATTTAGAAAATATCTTGACTCAGTTCAAAACCTATTTTTGAGAATATCTTTTCCCAACAGTTAAGCAATTAAATGCGGAGCAGATAGTGCAAGTCAGCACAAAATTCGGCCCCTCGGGCACAAAAAAGTATGCATAAGTGAGCTCATAAACCCGCCCTATAGGCAATATTCTTGTCCCTGGTCAGCCATTGTTACCTGACCCGTTTACCTCATACAGTGTCACTGTTACCACTGTCTTAAATTTATCCTCTTTAAAAGTGATCATACAATATCAGAACAGCAATTAAATATCTCAAGAAATAACACAACAATGAAAAATGCACAAAAACATGAATGCAATGCAATGCATATGACGGTACACTCCGGTACCCACTGCGGCATGCAGCCCGATCCATTTAACGTCGACGGCGCTTACTGGGGGTGTGTACAGACTCCGGAGGAGCTCCTACAGCCCAAGCGCAATATCAGCCATGTCTTGGATTCAAACAGGATCTGGGCCTCAATATCAATATATCATCGCTGCGGCGTGCAGTCCGAGCCACCCATATATTCAGAAACCACTATAACACTGCTGCGGCGCGCAGCCCGATCCATGCTCAGTCCAGAAATGCACATAAACCACTTGGTCAATATTAACATGATGGTCCTCAGCTCAAAACGTCAATAACATATTGTTTAAGTTTTCAAATCTTAGAAAAATGGCTAAGCTTGCAAAATAGGATTAAAACCTTAGACCGAGACCAAATAATATGCAAGTAATGCAAAAACAGTGATATCAATCCCAGAAGGGTTCACATAGTTGGCACGAAGCCCCAAATATGGCAATCAGCCCAAATCATGATGATAACAAGTAATTTCAGTCAAATACGCGGTAAAAATCAACAACCGGGATGGACCAAGTCACAATCCCCAACGGTGCTCTACCCCACGCTCATATCCGGCGTGCAAGTCACCTCAATACAGCACTATGATGTGCAATTCTGTGGTTTCAAATCCTCAGGATATCATTTACAAGTATTACTCACCTCGAACCGGCGACATTCCTCGCTCGCGACGCCTTTGCCCCTCAAATTGGCCTTCACGCGCGTCGAATCTAACCAAAATTAGAGCGAATACATTACAATATGCCAATGGAACAATACCCAATCGAAAACAATCGAAATGTAGCAAAAATCCCGAAACTAACAAAACCCGAGCCCCGGGCCCGCTCCTCGAAAATTACAAAACTCGCATTACCGGATTCCTCGTCTCACCACGAGTCCATAAATACCAAGAACTCCCAAATCCGAGCTCAAATGGCCTATCAAATCCCAATTTGAAATATTAAAACTCAAGCCCTAGCTTTACCTCTTTTGATGGATTTCAACCAATTTCCATGTAATTCTACCATAAACTTGAATAATTAGGCCAAGGAACTTACCTTTAATCATTCTCCCTTGAACCCCTCTTCAAAATCGCCTCAAAGCTCTCAAAATCGCTCCACAATGGAGGAAAATTGACATAAGTTCGCGGATGAAATAATGATATAAACCCTTCTGCCAACAGCGATTTTCGCTTCTACGGCTAAATAACCGCACCTGCGGTCACCGCATATGCGTCCAAATGACCGTTTATGCGATCTGACTTAAATCCCCAGGGACCGCTTATGCGGTCTAGAACCGCTTCTGCGGTCGCCGCATTTACGAACTTTTGTCCGCTTCTGTGGAAATTACCAAGCCTCCAGGAACTGCATTTGCGACCTCCCCGCCGCATCTGCGGAACCGCCTATGCGGTCCCTTTTCCGCAGATGCGGAAATGATAGAACCACCAACTTCAAACATGCAACAAACTACGAATTCTCCGTTTAACCACCCAAATTCACCCCGAGGCCTCCGGGACCTCAACCAAAAGCACAGACATGATCTATTACCTTATTCAAACTTGCTCGAGTCATCAAATCACTATCGTTAACATCAAAATCATCAAATTTCACCAAATCAAAGCCTATGTTCTTCAAGAACTTTCGAAATGTACTTTCGATCAAAAACCCGACCAAACGATGTCCGAATGACCTGAAAATTTGCACACATATCCAAAATCACCTAATGAAACTACAGCAACTTTCGGAACTCCATTCTGACCCTCAGATCAAAATTTCACATATCAACCGGAATTCGCCAAAATTCCAACTTCGCCAATTCAAGCCTAATTCTACACCGGACCTCCAATTTCAATTCTGATCACACTCCAAAGTCACAAATCACCTCCCAGAGCTAACCGAACTATCGAAATTCACATCCGAGCCCTCTAACTCATAAGTCAACATCCGGTTGACTTTTCAAATTTAAGCCTTCTTAAAAGAGACTAAGTGTCTCCTTTCTTATCAAAACTATTGCAAATCAACCTGATTACACAAGATACGGATAATGAAGCATAAAGAAGCTTAAAATGGGGAAAAGGGGTGGTAATACCTGACACGACGGGTCGGGTCGTCACATCGTCCCCAACTTAAACAAACACTCGTCCTCGAGTGTACCCAGAGTTGTCCTAGAAGCCAACCAATAGCTAAATAACCTTACCAAGCATATACCCGGGGTCATCCCACGTCACGCTATCTCGCATAGGTCCGATACCACCACATAGTTGAAATCTCAAAATCCATCTAGACCATAAACCATAGAACCACATTGCACTTTCCGAAATCATATACAAGTTCGGAACCTCACATATACACTCGGAATAAGTCCGAACCAGCTGTAATAACCCATACCTGCAACCTCAGGTGCAACCATATGATATACTACATAACCCAGACACTCGAAGCGATAACTTCTATTCACAACATTTGCCCATAACACCCGAATACCGGTGGAAAAACCTCTTATCAACAACTTATTCCAGAACTTTCATATACTTCCAACGAATAATGAAACACGCAATAAACTGTAACAATTTCTCAGATCAACCATTCATGAAGTCACTCCCTTTTTGGCTACTACCACAACAGATTTCCGAGCCGAACCTCGATAATAACCTTCCAACAAGCTGAAACCAAATCCTTTCGTATCCATTAATGACCCCCAACGATCACTTCGGGTCTAACACACCACTCTGGTGATATGACACATCAATACGGCCTAAGCCTCAACTTGCGTAACTACGCGCACCCATAAACAACAGTCGGAATATACACCGATCATGAAAATGACTCGGTTGAAAGAGTTGTACCTCAAGCTCACCAGTACCATCACAACACAAGGCTGAGAATCCATCTCACATCATAGAATAGAGCACACAAATCTAACCCGCAGGGTCATATCGCCACATAGCCTCACTCCAGTGAACGATCATATCCCAACCACCGCTCTGCATGAGACACCTCAAGTCGTTATACTCGAAATTGACAACCACGTACGATTGATATCCGGATCCCAAACAAATCATTATACCCATGGTGAAGCAAATAATATACACCATACAATCCTGAAACGATACAACCAATGTGCCATTCGCCGAGCAGCACCCGATACGGACTTTCCTTAGAATCCAGGAAGCAAGGCATACAAATAGCATATGGAACACTATTCTCTACATTACACTGTTGCGGCGTGCAACCCGATCCAGATAACATACCGATAGCGGCATGCCACCCGGTCCACACATACTCATGGCAGCGTGCTATCCGATCCACCCATACTCATGGCTGCGTGCCATCCGATCCACACATACTCATGGCGGCGTGCCACCCGATCCATATATATATCTCACATAAAGAGATGCACATCGAGGCAAATTTGCTCATTATAACAAAATATCGAGCACCGGTTGTAAGCATACTGAGTGCATACAATATCTTCATATAGTGTTATAAGCTACAAACTCAATCGCAACTAAGGTTTTCCTCTCAGCTTCCACTATGAATCCCGATAGCACCGCACCATATGTGCCCATAGTCCGCAAATCATAACGTCTCGCAACGCAGAAATCAACTCATAGATCTCTTCAGATAGCTAATAAGCTCAGTAACGGTCGAGTCAACCTAACCCTCGACAATACAATTTGGATCCAACCGAGTCAACTCATACCGGAACACGTATCCGAAAAGTCTCTTAACGCCGGAACTGGCACAATAATATTAACCTATGCACTGACATCCATCATGAAGGCTTGATTAGGAAAAGTAATCCTTCCCAGCCGTCCGCTGGGTCTTTAAAAGATAAACCGCTCCACAAGAACATAACCCATTGCACCTCGCCAATAATAGCAATTGGCTCCTCCTCATACCCCAAGCTCTTATCTAGCTGAATATTGCTGAAGTCTAACACATGTGACAGGTCGGTGTGGTACCTCCAAAGCATAGATACATGAAAAACCAGATGAAATTGCGATAGGCTGGGGGGTAAAGCAAGCTCATAAACAACCTCCCCAACTCGCCTCAACACCACAAACCGGCCTATAAACCTGGGGCTGAACTTGACCTTCTTTCTAAACTCATAATACCCTTCATCGGTGAGACTTTCAAGAGAACCTTCTTGCCAACCATGTATGATACATCCCCTGCCTTCTGATCTACGTAACTCTTCTGTCTGGATTGCGTTGTGCGAAGTCACTCCTGAATAACCTTTACCTTTTCCAAAGCATCTTTCACAAAATCTGTACCATATAACTTAGCCTTACAAAGCTCAAACCACCCGATAGGAGATCGACATCGCCGACCATATAAAGCCTCAAATGGAGCCATTTTGATGTTGGACTGATAATTGTTGTTGTAAGCAAACTCGGCCAAAGGCAAGAACGGATCCCACTACCCTCCGAAGTCAATCACACATGCTCTTAGCATGTCCTCTAGAATCTGAATAGTCCGCTCCGACTCTCGTTAGTCTACGGGTGAAATATTGTGATGAGCTCTACACGGGTCCCCAACTCACTCTATACGGCTCTCTAGAAATGGGAAGTGAACTGAGGGTCTCTATCTGATACCATGGAAACAGGCACACCGTGCAACCACACTATCTCCCAAATATAGATCTAAGCCAACCTCTCTGAAGTATAAGTATTCACAATAGGAATGAAATGTGCCGACTTGGTCAACCTATCGACAATGACCCATACTGTATCAAACTTCCGCAAAGTCCACGGCACCATAACTATGAAGTCCATAGTAATGCGCTCCCGTTTTCCCTGAAGTATATGCATCTGCCGAAGTAGGTCGCCTGGCCTCTGGTGCTCATACTTAACCTGCTGGCAATTCAAGCACCAAGCCACATACTCAACTATGTCTTTCTTCATCCGCTGCCACTTATAATGCTGCCTCAGATCTCGATACATCTTTGTAATACCTAGACGAATGGAATACCGTGAACTGTGTGCCTCCTCTAGAGTCTTCTCCCTTAAGCCATCGACATTAGGAACACATAGGCATCCTTGGTGTTGCAGAACACCATCCTCGCCAATGGAAACCTCCTTGGCACTACCCTATAGTACATTCACTCTAAGAACTACCAAATGCGGATCATCGAATAGCCGAGCCTTCATTTGTCCCAATAGTGAAGACTGAGCAACATCAAACGCAAGGACTCGGCTGGACTTTGAAATATCCAACCTCACAAGTCTGTTAGCCAAGAACTGAACGTCCAAAGCTAGTGGCCTCTCCTCCGCTGAAATGTATGTCAAGCTTCTCATACTCTCTACTTTCCTGCTTAAGGCATCTGCGACCATATTTGCCTTGCCCGAATGATGAAGAATCGTGATGTCATAATCCTTCAGTAACTCAAGCCATCTACACTGCCTCAAATTAAAATCTATCTGCTTGAACAAATGCTATAAGCTGCGATTATCAGTATAAACCTCACATGACACCCCATACAGATAATGCCTCCATATCTTAAGAGCATGAACAATCAATGCCAACTCCAGATCATGCACGGGGTAAAATCTTCAGCTGATGCAAAGTATATATATAACTCGCCACTCCGACATCAACACTCAACCCAATCCAACGTGTGAAGCTTCGCAATATTCTGTATATATCCCAAATCCGAAAGGCAATACTAGAACCGGTGTTGTAGTAAAAGTTGTCTTGAGCTTCTGAAAGCTTGTCTCACACTCATCGGACCAACGGAAAGGAGCACCCTTTTGGGTCAACCTAGTCAAAGGTGTTCCAATGGATAAAAAACCCTACACAAATCGGTTGTAATAACCTGCTAGCCCTAAAAAAGTCCTGATCTCAGTCACTGAAGTAGGACGTGGCCAACTTTAAACTGCCTCAATTTTCTTGGGACCCCCCTTAATGCCCTCTCCTGATACTACATACCCCAAGAATGCTATTGAATCAAGACAAAACGCAAACTTGGAAAACTTAGCATATAGCTTCTACTCTCGCAATGTCCGAAGCACTACTCTCAAATGATGCTCGTAGTCCCCCAAGCTAAGTGAGTAGATCAAGATGTCATCAATGAAGACAATAACCAAGGAATCAATATAAGGCCTGAACACCCTGTTCATCAAATCAATAAATGTTGTTGGGGCATTAGTCAAGCCAAAGGACATTACCATAAACTCATAACGGCCATATCTAGTACGAAAAGTAGTCTTCGGGACATCCGATTCCCGAATCTTTAACTGATGATACCCTGATCTCAAGTCGATCTAAGAGAACACCCTAGCACCCTGCAAATAGTCGAACAAATCATTAATACATGGAAACGGATACTTGTTCTTGATGGTAACCTTGTTCAACTGGCGGTAATCAATGCACATTCGCATAGTCCCATCCTTCTTCTTCAGAAACATCACTAGTACACCCCAAGATGACACCCTCAGTCTCATAAACCTCTTTGCTAACAGCTCCTTCAAATATTTCAGAACCATACGGTACGGGGGGTAGATATAGGTTGGGTACCTAGAGCCAAATCAATAAATAAGTCAATATCATGATCCGGTGGTATGCCTGGAAGGCCAGGAGGGAACACATAGATGAAATCTAGGACCACTCGAACTGAATCAATCGTCGGAGACTTTACGGTGGTGTCCTGAACATAAGCTAGATAAGTCAAACAACCCTTCTCGACCATATGTCGTGCCTTCAGAAAAGTAATAACCTGACTAGATGTACTAACTGAGGAACCCTTCCACTCAAACCTTGGTAACTATGGTAGCGCTAAAGTAACAGTCTTGGTATGGCAATCTAGGATGATGTGATACGGGGATAACCATTCCATGCCCTTGATGACCTCAAAGTCGGTCATATCAAGCAATATGAGATCTGCTATAGTCTCAAAACCATAGAATGTGACCACACAGGACTGATCGATCCGATCCACAACCATAAAATCACCCACATGAGTGGACACATGAATAGGAGTACCCAAGGACTCACAAGGAATATCCAGTAAATGAGAAAACAGAGATGATGCATATGTATAGGTAGACACTGGATCAAATAGTAATGAGGCTTCCCTACCGTAGACGGAAATAATATTTGTGATAAAGGCATTCGAGGCCAATGCATCTTGTTTGGCCGGAATAGCATAGAATCTGGCTGGAACGGCGGTTGGCCGGCCTCCACCTGAATGAACAGTAGTTGGCTTACCTCCTCCTGCCTGGCCTGCACCTCTAGGATAGCCCCTACTAGTTTGTCCTGCGCCTTTAGGCGGCTAGGCAGTCGATGCTGTAATTATGGGTTGCTACCCAGCTGCACTACCTTGACTCCAAATCTGGGGCAAGTCCTCTTCATGTGGCTCGGATCCCCACACTCATAACAACATATCGGCACCATAGACTACTTCCTTAAAATACAGCCCTAATGGCTTAAATACCTACTAGAGGAACCCTGAATGGTTGGTGAGAAGTATGAACTCTCCGGTATAGTACTAGAGTAGGAGCTGGAAGATCCCTGGGGACCTGAATACCTACTGGAAGAACCCCAGATGGCTGGCGAGTGGTAAGAACTCTCTAGAAGCTGAAATACGGGCACACTGGAGCACCTAGAAGAAGCAGCGGTGCTAAATATGGGGGTTGATGGGTTGACCCCTCCCAAACTGACCTCTACCCCTAGTCAGGGCACCACTAAACTCTCTAGAGAATCGAGCCCTCTTGTCCTGTTGCATCTGCTCTCTACCTCTCAGACGGTAGCCCTCAATCCTCCGAGAAATATCCATTACCAGTTGATAAGGAGGCCCCATCTCGACCTCTCGGGCCATGTTGGCCTTAATACCAGAGTGTAACCCTTCAATAAAACTTCGCACTCTCTTTACGTTAGTAGGATCTGTCATCAGTGCATAGCGAGACAAACTCAAAAAGCCTTTCCTCATAATCGATCACTGAGATCTAACCCTACTCAAGCTGCTCAAATTGATACCTCAACTTTTCCCTTTCAGTGAGTGGGATATACCTATCCAGGAAAAGATGTGTGAACTCACTCCAAGTAATGGGAGGAGAACCCACTGGCATGTCAAGAACATAAGACTGCCACCATCTACGGGCCTAGCCCTCCAGCTAGAAAGTAGTGAAGTCAACCTCATGAGACTCCAATATCCTCATATTGTGCAGTCTGTCCCTGCACCTGCCAATGAAATCCTGCGCATCCTCATGACACTCGCCTCCAAAGATAGGACGGTGAAGCCTAGTTCATCTGTCCAATAACTGCGCGGATCACTGTCCGCCACTGGTCTAGGCTCGGGTACCACTGTGACAACTGGTTGGGCCCCATCCACGGGTAGTGCACCCGGAGTCTGATACACTGCAGGGGAATGACCAAGATCCTGAGCAGTAGGGTCCGTGCTCCCCCCTGCCGCCTGAGATGTGGCTGGGTCTGCTTGAAATAAACCAGCCTGGGTCATAGAATCTATGAACTACAGCATATGGACCATGACCTCCTGAAAGCCTGGCGCTGTCAAGAAGTCCTCTAGGGTAGGCTCTGCTGCGGGCATCTTTCCCTGCTCCTCAATAATAGGCTCCCCCGTAGGATCCGCCAGTGGTGCAACTGTGGCAGCTCTAGGATGCCCTCGTCCCCTACCTTGGGCTAGTGCCCTCCCCCGCCTCTGCCTCGACCTCTAGCAATGGGGGAACGGCTCCTTTGGTCTGGAACATCTACCATACGCGTCCTCATCATCGACGAGAGAATAGAAGAAGGAATTTAGTATACCATCAACTACACGATAGAAGATAAATAAAGAATAGTTTCCTAACACCCTATAGCGTCTTGGAGATAAATACAAGCATCTCCGTACCGATCTGCAAGACTCTATTGGGTTTGACCATGACTTGTGAGACCTACGTGAATCTTGTGCTCTGATACTATGTTGTCATGACCCAAATTCCATTATGGGACTTGATGGCGCCCAACACCGTTGTTAGGCAAGCCAACCCTAATCACTTAGTGAGTTCTCATTTATTTTAATAAGCAATTCCCATATTTACATAACTTAAACTTAAAACGGTGGAACATTAATAAATTTGTAACGCAACTGAATCAGGAAAAACAAAAGGGAGTCATAATAATAGTCTACTAATGTGTGCGCCAGGAACTAGTCTTACAAGTACTAGGGCAACTAGTAGAATGTACAAAAGAATATCACTATCCTACTGCCAGAAATGGAATAGACAGTAATAACAAAAGGAGAGAATCCGGCATGCTGTTGAACGACTCAGAAGGGGCAGCTCACCGTGGAATCTTAGTCAAGTGTCAGGAAGGCACACCGAACTAGAAGCTAGATGCACCTGCCTCAGATCTTGTACATTTAAGTACAAAAGCATAGTATGAGTACATAAATAATATGTACCCAGTATGTATCCAGTGTAACCTTGAATAAGTAGTGATGAGGGGTCAACTAGACACTTACTAGGGTCAGTAATAATATAATTTAAATGTTACGCTGAACATGGATGTCATGAATAAATAGCAGTTAATAAAAGGAAGTGACAGGTTCTTTCATAAGTAATATTTCAGTTCTGAAATTTCAGTTAACAATCAATATTTCAAGGCATTTAAAGCAGTTCAAATAATAGAAGGCACTAATCAAGAACATGCACAAATAATACCGAGGTCATACACCCTGATCCAACATAATAATAAAGTGCGCTTTGTCGGAGGGTTGAACGACGTGAATCGTAGATGCATATTACCCCGCTCGTGAATCATACATGCAACGCGGCCAAATACAAATCAACACATTAAACACTCAATCAAGAATTCGTCAGGAAGGCAATTACCCAAAGTAATGTTAATTTCTCTTTAGCTGTCAAGAAAATGATGTTTAAATTTTTTATAAATTCATTTGACAAGTTCGATATCATCTACGCAGTTCAAATTGACAAGCAAGTTGCACATACGGCAAGTAAAGCATGCTTTTTGGTCCTGCACTACAAGGACTTAAGCATAATAGTAGCTACACACGGACTATCATCACCTCGTGTGTACGTAGCCCCCACAAATAGAATCAAATAACCAATTAATTCACATTAATTCACTCTTGCAAGATTAGAAAGGAGACTTACCTTCTCCAAAAGCTTACTTCCAAGTTCAAGAATGCGCTTAAACACTCAAATCGAAGCCGAACGATCCAATACTATTCAAATGGCGGAAGAGCTAGTCAATACATGATAAAGAGTTCATATTCTAGCTATTGAAGCAATTTCCCAACCCTAGATGCAAGGTTCATAAAATTCATCCATTGGCTCACGTGCCCGGATTTCGGAAATTTTCGAAGAAAGTTGTTACCCATAACCTAAGGATCAAGAATATATGATTTTTACTTCATTCCCTAACAAATTTTGTGGTTCAATCTTGTTTTTATCAAAATTTTAGGTTTTACTCTAAACCCGTTATATCCATTAATTTACATGGTGTAATATACCCATTAACTAGGTATTAAACTCACATTAAGTAGAAATAACTTAACTTACAAAGCTAGGCTAAAATCTCCGATAAGAGGAGCCGCATCTCCGAAACCTGGGCTCCTCCCCTTGGGCCGCATCTGCGATAGGTTAGCCGCTTCTGCAGGCTCGAACCTATGATTGGTCAACCGCATGTGCGTTTATGACAGAACTGGAGCTTCAGCTCCTTCTCAAATTTTCAATTTAGCTCGAGCCTTTTCCGATTGATGCTCGAGGCCCCCGAGCCGAGCCTGAACATACTGACAAGTTTGGAATAATAAAATAGACTCGCTCGAACCCTCGGAAGGCCCGAAACAACGGTAAATCTAAGAATTATACCCTGAAACCAATTGAATTAAACTTATGAACTTCAAGTTTTTCATTCTACTTCCAATGTGCCGAAACGTACTTACACTACTCGGATTGATACCAAATTTTGCGTGCAAGTCTAAAATGACATTACAGAACTACTCCCGATCTCGAAATTTTGTTCGGACTTCGATATCACAAAAACCCTCTCCAAACCAAATTTAAAGAACTTCAAAATCCTTAAGGAATCAACTTTCACTATTTGGTGCTAAAACGCTCCCGGGTCATCCAAAACTAGATCCGAACATTTTTTCAAGTCCGAAATCATCATACGAACCTGTTGGAATCTTCAAATCCTAATTCTGAGGTGGTTTACTTAAAATATTGATCGAAGTCAAACTTGGCCTTTTAAGCCAACCTTAAGGAAGCAAGTGCTTCAATTTCAACCCAAACTCTTCCAAATCCCGAACCAACCATCCCCGCAAGTCATAAATCAATAAAAGCAAGTACAGGAAGTGTTATTTAGGGAAACGAGGTTTTAAAAAGCAAAATGACCAGTCAGGTCGTTACAGCTTTTATACATAATAGACAAAGATATTTTTTCACTTCAAAATAGATTTGAACAATTCGAAGGGTATGAAAATATTTTTGGTTTTCTATTTGGCAATAAAAACTAAGATCACTAGATGTTGGAAATTTGAAAAAATATTGTCTTAACGTTGAATGTTCTTTAACGAATAATAATCAATTTGATATTGATGGTTTAATTTTATTTCTAAATTAAATGTATTAAAGAAAATAGTACAATTATACAAGATAATAATTTAATTGATATACTTAATCAAATAAAAGGATTTAATTCTTTTATAAATGTCTAATTGCTTATGAAATAATGTTCATAACTCATGTTACCGTTGCTTCACCGGGAAGAAGTTTTCAAAATTAAAATTTATAAAATCTTACCTAAGAACAACAATGTCACAAGAAATGTTAGATGAATTAGATATATTGTCAATTGAGGAATACTTATTACTCAGGAGTTACTTATTATAATAAAATTATTAATAACTATGTATCTAAGAAAAGCTAAAACAAAAAAATAGACGTCAAATAAATAATAAAACAAAATTAAATAGTTAAGGCCTCTCATAAAGTTGTGCTTTAAGCCACAAAATTTGTTGGTCCCCTTGGGTATGGATACAATGAGAAAAGTTTAAATACTTTAATGAGACAAAAAATAATTTTATAAGTTTAGTGTAAAAATTGCATGGGGCGCCCTATTTGAGCGCCCCTTTTTAACCTGTAAACACTTTGTCTTTTTGTTTGCATCCGTACCCACTTTTTAAAAAACTTCAGCTTCCCTTTATAACTGAGAAACTTCAGCTCTAGAGCTGAAGTTTCCGGGTTATTAAACAAAAACTTCAGCTCTAGAGCTGAAGTTTTTATTTTATTACTAGAGCTGAAGTTTTCGGGTTACTAAACAAAAACTTCAGCTCTAGAGTTGAAGTTTTTATTTAGTAACTTGGAAACTTCAGCTCTAGCTGATGTTTTTATTTTATTAACGGCAAACTTCAGCTCTAGAACTGAAGTTTTTATTTTATAACTTGAAAACTTCAGCTCTAGTTTCTGGGTTACTAAACAAAAACTTCAGTTCTAGAGCTGAAGTTTTTATTTTATAACTGGAAAACTTCAGCTCTAGAGCTTAAGTTTTTATTTTATAACTTGAAAACTTCAGCTCTAGAGCTGAAGTTTCCGTTGAAAATTCCGGGTTACTAAACAAAAATTTCAGCTCTAAAGCTGAAGTTTTTATTTTATAACTGGCAAACTTCAGCTCCAGAGCTGAAGTTTTCTAGTTACAACATAGAAACTTCAGCTCTATAACTGGCAAACTTCAGCTCTAGAGCTGAAGTTTTCCGGTTTCAAAGACAAAAACTTCAGCTCTAGAGCTGAAGTTTTTATTTTATACTCCCTCCGGTCCATAATAAGTGTCTCTTTTACTTTTAGCACGCCCATTAAGAAAATACTAAATCCTATACAAAATTACCTAGTATGACTAAACTACCCTTATTAAATATTGGGCACATGATTATAGTGCCATTTATTGCTCTTCTGCACATAAGGGTAAAAGAGTAAAAACAAATTAAATTTTTTCTTGATTACCTAACTAGACACTTATTTTGGACCAAAATCAAAAAGTAAAAGAGACACTTATTATGGACCGGAGGGAGTAACTGGCAAACTTCAGCTCTAGAGCTGAAGTTTTTGTCTTTGTAACAAAAACAAAAACTTATAAAATAAAATAAAAATTAAGCTCTACAGCTGAAGTTTTCCGGTTACTAAATAAAAACTTATAAAATAAAACTTCAGCTCTAGAGCTGAAGTTCGCGAGTTACAAAACAAAAACTTCAGGCACGACTACTAAAATGCTGAAGTTTTTGTAATTGTCTTCGCTAAATTCAGCCCCGTGTTCTGAAGTTTTGTGAAAAAGCGGGTACACTTGCAATTTTTTTTGCAAAGCGGTCAAAGGTTAAAATGTGGCACAAAAAGCGAGTATAGATGCAAATGCCGGTCATCCATGAACTTGACCTGCATGACGGCCCACCCCATAAACTTCATAAACGCGTTGTATCGGGTGATTGGTTCAAAACATTTTTTCTTAAATTTCCTTTTGACTATTATATATATGATACATTGTGTCACTTATTGTAGTTTCCATGCTTTTCCAATATCTTGTACTTTTATTTGTATTTAAAAAAAAAGATATGTAAAACTTATGGTATAGAATAAACCATAGATAATATGTAACAATAAATTATTTTTTTCAGGGTAACATTGGCATTTAAAGTAAAATTGTTATCAAATATAAACAAATCATCTTTTTTTTTTCGGAATTGACGAAACAAAAAATATCACATAAATCAGAACCGCCTTTATTTACCGTGAACCCAGCCTTCCCTTCTCATTTATTTTACAATGACAGCATTTAAGTGTAATTGTAAGTCCTACATTTGTTAAAGGGTGGACCCTTTAAGTGACTATCTATACAAACGCATTAACGTAAGAGACGTAATTAGAGCTTTTAATTGAAGTAACTAGTGCTAATCGTATTTCTTGGTCATTTAAGAGCGTGCAATGATTAATGGCTTTTCCTACATAATAGCCACGTTCTGGCACTTATTAACAGGGCCCATTTTGTTAAGTAAATCTTTTTTAATAAAAACAACCAAACCTTTCTTTTAGGGGAAATCTACTATAAATGCCTATTCAGGCAATTTTAATTACCCGTTACTGCCCATTCTAGTTTGTCTTACAATGTGTACCTATGCAATCTAAAGTATTTACCCAACTACCTATTTTCAAAATCCTTATTCCTTTCCTTTCTAATCCCGGATCACGTGAAACCCCATTAATTGCCCCAACCAATTTTCTCTTTATTGTCTTCTCAAATATAAATAAACGTTTTTCTTCTATCTTTCTCATTTCATGTAGGATGTACGTGTCCATTGAATATTTTTTATTAATTTATTCTCCATTTCAAAATGAAATGGTATATAGAATATTATTACAGCATATCTAAATTTTAGTATAACCGGTGATACACAAAATTGAGTTAATTAGATTATGTGACAACTGATAATATTTTAGTTTAATAATTGAATTTTAAAAAAAAAAGTTTTAAACTCTTTGCGTACAACTCTTAGCTATATACTATATTGCTATCATATATTAGTTGGAAATTTTTTGGGTCGTATTAGCTATATTTAATTGATTTACTGTTTGATTTTTCTTTAGTAATTGTAGAATAGTACAATATCTTAAATTTTTTTAATCCTCCTTGATGCATATGTATTATGTAATTATTTTGATTATTTCTTGATGCGTTTGTTTTATATAGTAATATTATACTACAATATCTTAAAATATATTATTATATCAATATGTGGTACACTATTTTTTGATTTTTCTCTTTATGCATGTGTATTATATAATAGTAGTATAGTCATATATAGTTGCCTGGAATTAATTATTAGAACTATATATCCTATTGGTATACTTATATGTCATATCGGTATCATATGGTAGTTGGAATATATTTTGGTTGTTTTAGCTATATTTTAAAATGAATTCTATTCTGAAATGATTTATATAATCATATTTTGTTGTGTTGGATTTTCTTGTACCTATGGACATAAATTTTGTGTATTATGTAATAGTTTTTATAGTTATATGCAGTTGTTGGAACGACCCCGTACAACTATATACCCTATTAGTATAGCTATATACTATATTGGTATCATATGTTAGTTCAATCCATTTTTTATTATATTAGTTGCATTTAATTAGTACACTATTTGATTTTCTTTTAACAATAGCAATATAGTACAATATCTTGAAATACTTCATTAAATTAATATACGGTACACTATTTTTTTATTTTTCTGTTTATGCATGTGTGTTATGTAATTGTAGGATAGTCATATAGTTGCCAGAATTTTATCAGTAAAACTATATACCATGTTGGTATAGTTATATGCCATATTGGTATCATATGGTAGTTTGAACATTTTTTGGTTGTTTTAGCTGCATTTTAAGTGAATTATATTATGAAATTATTTATATCAACATGAGTTGCAATAATGCTAGAATTTTTATGTGTCGATGGACATAGATTATGTGTATTAATAGTTTTTATAGTTATAGGCAATTGTTGGAACGACCCCATACAACTAAATACTCTCTTAGTATACGAAATGAACAAGTGCTTTTGCGAATATTTAGCTTGCAATACGAGCATGTAACTTTCTCATACTTCTATTGCGTCTTTTAATGTTTTGGTAGAGTAGTATAGTCGCAGATAGTTGTAACAATATACTGGAGAAATTATATGCTCTGTTGGTATACATATATACCATATTGGTATCACATGTTACTAGAAGTCTTTTTCGCTACTTATACTTTTGTTCTATTTTTTAATATTTTATTATTATTTTTATTCTAACTAGTATATATGGAGATTTGGTTGCCATAGATTATATTTTCTTGCTCTATAACTGGTTGTATTACATGTAATGGTATAGTGTATATTGATATCTAGAGGGAAGGAGATCAACGTTTGCATGACAATCACGTGTTGATTCTTAGAATCTGACTATGTAATTTATGGTGCTCAATAGCAGTCAATGCGATATTCAATATATTAGATCAAGTGACAACTGATATTATTTCAGTTTAATAATTGAATTTAAAAAATAAGAAAGAAAAATAAAATAAAAGGTTTATTGTACTGGTTATATTAAAAAAAGGTGAACAATTATTTACTATATCAATTATTTTTCTTATTGTATAAAAAAAATAGTAAAACCGGTAAATGAAATTAGATTATGAAGAGAAAAAAATATTAAAAAAAGAAGTTAAATGAAATTAGAAAAGGAAAAAAGAAAAAATAAGAAGAAAACGAGAAAAAAAGAAAAGCAGAAAAGAAAAAAAAAAGAAAAAAAAGAAGAAAAGAAGCATAGAAATAAAAAAGAATTGGAGAATAAAGAAAAAATTCCATACAAAAACTACTATGGGTAAGAAATATAATTAGTTTATGGATAGAAAAACAAATGGGTAGACAAGGATAAATAGTTTTGTTTTTATGGGTAACTGTGTCAAAACCCCTTCTTTTAGTTTAGTTCTTCGACATTTTTACATAAATAGCCAACTATATTCATTATTTATTTTTTAGCTGATATACATGAATTATACCTTAAATTTATATAATAATAAATAAATGACACATTAATTATTTATAAATTATATATTCACCGACTATTTTAATTAAAACAGTTGAGTGAATGACTTTAAATTAATTTTTCACCTGATCACTTTGATATATTTCATCCAGAATATCTATATTTTGCAATTTAACCCCAGCCCCTCCCTTTTTTTTCTTCTCCAGTAGGGGTAAGGAAGCTTGGGAAAAATTTTATTCTCTCAGCTCTCTCTCCTCTCTCCTCTCTCCTCCTTTCTTCTCCAACGGGCATCTTCCCCTCCCTCTCTCCCCTCTCCCCTCTCCCCTCTCTCCCCC
>MU729877.1:0-11200 GCA_026770625.1 Nicotiana glauca
CGCTTGGGCTGAAGGAGCCCCTCCGGAGTCTGCACACACCCCCAGTGAGCGCAGTTACTTTTATATTGGATCGGGATGCACGCCGCAAAATTATATCTATTATGTTGGATCGGGCTGCACGCCGCAGCACTATATATTCTATATTGGTTCGGGCTGCACGCCGCAGCAATATTTGTAAGGATCGGGCTGCGCGCCGTAGCAGTGTTGGAAAATTGTGGGACAGTAGTAGACTGATACTGGACTTTCCTCCTTAGAGATGTTTTTACCTGTACTGTTACTTTTAGAACTGTTTAGTGTTCTTANTGAGGTAGCTGCCGGCGTCTGCAGGACCCAATCTCTCCTTCCCGTTATCTCTTGTACTTCTGCTTTAGACTTGGTTGTATAGGATATTATTCAGGTGTTTAGAGGCTCAGACTTGTGACATCAAATCTTGTTGGGCTATTATTTCAGTTGTTTTGATCTCCGCACTCTTATCATTATTATTAAATTAGGATATTTTACCTAAATTAGAAATTTTGAGTTAATAATTGGATTGGTTAACGTGTAATGGTCGGGCTTGCCTAGCAATGTGTTGGGCGCCATCGCGACCGAGGTTTGGGTCGTGACAGGGACTAACTTTACTTTTATAAGGTATGCCAAGATAGCATCAAAATGGCATATTCTACTATAAATTCCCTAAGTGTCAGATAGTACAACATATTTGGACAGCTGTCAGTCCTTTTCAGCCCAATTCCAGCATTTTTCAAGCTGAAATAGGGACATCTATACAAATGCTAGAACCTTCTGATTTTTACCTAATGTAAAACCCAATTTTAACCCTTCAATTACTGATTATTTCAGTTATACCTTATATTCTGATCCTATTTTGATTCTAAGATCCCTCATAGGACCTTCTAGAACCAGCTAGGTACATTAAGGTTCCTAAACTTGTTTTAATTTGCCCCTTTAATTCCAAATTTTAGGCTTAAGGGTACCTAAGGTTTGATTCAAACAATTGAACACCTAACTAGTAAATTAACAAGTTAATTTTTAAACAAAAACATTGAATTTTAAAACCTATGCCTAAAAAAAGTAATCAAGACAAAACAGAATGATGAGTCTAGGACAATCTAGAAATTAACCTAATCAATTCGCAAATCAGAAAAGTTAATCAATTAAGCTAATGTTTCTAATGGCTAATCAGAAACAGGTCCAATAGATTATTAACTAACTTGGGTAAAACTATTCTAATCAATTTGAAATAAAGACTAAGTATAAGACAAACAAATATAAGGTAAACAAAACATAACAAAAAATGAGAAACAAAACAGTCAGGCAATTTGTTAAAACCTAAAAGTTAAACCTAATTCAACTAAATTTATGCAATCAAAATTAAACTTCAAATGAAATTCAGCATGTTTCAAACAATCTAAACAAACAGGTATGAATGTACAAAATCAAACCAAAACAGAAAGAGACCTAAAACATGCAGGCTTAAACAATAAAATAACTGTAAAAAAGAAAGCAGAAGGCAAAAAACAAAAAGAAAAGGAAATTACCTAAGGCTCGTATGGAATCGACTAGCTACGAACTCATCCATTTTTATGGGAAAGAATATGAACTTAGACAACCATTAATCAACTATTCTTAACAAGAACAGTCGATTAATGGATGTCTTGGATTCATATGACCCAAAAGTGACCAAGAAACAAAAGGGTAAAAATTAGAATTTCTGGGGTCTCAGATCTAAAATTCGAGAAGTTGGGGACTTATTCGAAGGGAACTATAGTGATATATGAAAAGAGGAGGAGGAGACAGTTATGGGGTTTTAACTTGGTGAGATTTGGAGGTGGTCCGCTACCTTGAGACGATTTCCAATCGGCGGACCACAGCGGAGACGGTGAAGAGAATTAGGGCGGCTAGGATTTCGTTGTTTGGGTATGAGAGACGGAAGTGAGAGGAGGTCTATGGGGGGGGGGGGGTCTTTTGCTCGAATAGTTATATCTAAAACGAAAGACCAGTTCCCAGCCGTTAGGATCGTATGGATCGACGACTGGGATAGCTTGGGGCGAAACGGGGTCGTTTTTGGGTAATTGACTTGGACCAGGTGGATTGATTATTGGCTTGGTGTTTTGGACGGAGAAAAGGGAATTGGGACACCAACTTTGGTGTTTGGGTGGCCCAAATTCAAAAGACCAGTCTTTTGCTTTCTTTTATTGCCTTTTTTTTGTGCTTTTTCTTTAATTAAAAATCTAACCTAATTAATTAAATCCTAATTTAATCCTGATTATTCTAAATTATAAAATTAAACTAGTCATCTATTTTGTGCTATTTAATAATTAATTAGTCCTAAGGTGATAAAGAGGGAATTATTAATCTAAAATTAAAACTAAAAATGTAGAAAAATGAATGACATTTTTTCTGTAATTTTATTTTAATAATACAATTAATCCTAAAATGTAAACATAAAATTTAATATGCAATGCATGATATTTTGGCATCTTTGGGGCATTTTTCATGATTTTAACAAATTAAACGTGCACAAAAATCCAAACAATTAATGAAAAATCCTACAAATTCCTATAAAGTTGAAAACAATTTGAAAAAATCTATTTTCATTAATTTTTTAGGACTAATTCTAATAGGAAAAAAATCACATGCTCACAGCTACCTTTCTTTGCTTGGAAACACGAAGAGTTTTTGGGCAAAGATAAAATAAGCAATTATGAGAGATTTTTTCCTGTTTGGATCCTCCTTGGGAAGCATTTTTCGGGAAAAAGTCTGACCGAACCTTGCTTCGGAGGTTGCCTACATATCCTTGACTTTAAAGGAATCGGGTTAGTGTAGTTCTGGAAATTTTGGTAGCTGGGACTACCGAATTGCTGCGATTTGACTACTGCTGCTGCTGTTTCTAGCTACTGAGCTCCTTATTACACCAAAGACAAAATGAAAAGCTAAACTAGCTAAGCCTATCAGCTATGAAATACAAGATTCCTTTCTATAAACCTTCTGGAGCTTGATCTTGAGTCTTGACTGGATGCGGATTCGGATCTGAATAGTGATGCTTGTTAGCTGCAGGTGCTAGTTCATTCTTCTTCAGTTTTTGAAACAAATGGGAACTTGCAAGGCTTGCGACTTCAATCATGTCGTGAGCAGTCCACATTTTTTTTCGCCTCTGCACTTTGGGTTAACTTCTTTTATTTTGTTCTTTTTCTTTTATTCTAGATCGGGACTTCTTCTTTTGGTTGCCTCGAAACTTGTACCTCAAGGTAAAAACCTAATCAGGCACCAAAACAAACAAACGAATGAAATTTTCTACCTAGTTTTCATTAGGAAAATTTCGTGAGTTACTGTAACAAAAATCTAAACTACTTCTTAATTGAAAGCAATAAAATAGGGACTGTGTATCATTGGGAAAAAGAGATTAGGGAGTGGGGACCCTATATCTAAAATGAAATCAACTGGGGAATGGAGGCCCTAAGTTTGAAAGATTACCAGGTTATGCTGGCAACTAAGTAGTGGGACCCTATGTTGGGAAAAGATTACCAGGTTATGCTGGCATCAAGTAGGGAGTGGGACCCTATGCTAGAAGATATTACCAGGTTATGCTGGCATCAACTAGGGAGTGAGACACTATGTTGGAAAAGATTACCAGGTTATACTAGTATCAACTAGTTAGTGGGACCCTATGTTGGAAAGCCATCGGGTTATGCCAGAAAAGTCATCGTGTTATGCCAGAAAAAATCATCAGGTTAAGCTGGAAGAGTCATCATATTATGCCGGAAAAGTCATCGTGTTATACCGGAAAAGTCATCAGATTATGTCGGAATCAACTAGGGAGTGGGACCCTATGTTAGAAATATTACCAGATTATGCTGCCATCGACTAGGGGATGAGACTCTATGTTGGAAAAGACGTAGATAGAGATTGGAGACTCTATGCTACCATGATTTAAATTTTTATTCTTCTTTTATTTTTCTTCTTTTTTATATATATTTATTTTATTTCACCAACATTATTAATTTCAAGACCGAGTAAAAGCGGGAAAGGATTTTGGAATAGACTTTTCTTGTTTGGCATTGTCGCTGCAAAGCTGTTTTTAGCTTTTGCGCAGCTTCTTTTTGTTGCACCTGCTTCTTGTAAGGTTGCTTTTGAATTGCACTCGTTTTCTGATTTCAAACAAAGAACAATTGTTAGTTTGAAATGGTTGTTGGTTTTGTGGCCTTGATTGTTTTAATCATTTGATCTTGGCCCTGCTCTTCCAGTAAGGATCTTCAGTACTTTTCTTGCTCTTTCTAGGAATCGGTTTCATCTTCAAAACACAAGAAGTCTTGAACTTTCGAAGCTTCTCATGATGATTAACCCATGTGGGACTTGTCCTTTTCATATTATTTTGCCTTTACGGGCATTTGATTTTGATATCCTTTCTTTTCAAGAGTTTTTGACTCTGGAGCATCGACCATCATGGCTAGTCGAGGTCGACTTGATGCACCTGCTAAGGCTAGGTGCTTTCTTGAATATTAGCTTTTGTCAAACAAAACCTTGTAAGACCAAAAACTCTTATCACCAACCAAGCACAATGTTGAAAAATGGTTAGAATGAGGTTCAATACGCTCTTAACTCCAAAATTGCATTATTTTTTACATCCTCAATTTTGCACTCTTTCTCAACTTCAGCATCATTAATATTATTTTGGTGGAATAATTAAATTTCCTCATTCTGCTCTACACGCTGGCCAGTATCTATAACAATTGGTTGTAGGGCATCAGACGCCTCAACCTTTTTATTTAATTTGGTCTGTAGGTCATGGATATCTGAGCCGAATTGGTCTATATCTTTTACGAGCTCAATTTTTCGTCTACCAACTATTCTGTCATATATAAAAGGCCATCACGTAGAAACGCATGAGATTTTATCAGTTGATCTTGTTCCTTTAGCCATGAATGGCTCACTATATAATTACTTCTTCTAAATTATCTTCTGGTGGGAACTCGCTCTCTTAAGCCACTTCCTCCGCTTCGACTTTCATTCTCATGATTGCTGCACTAATTCTTTGTATAGCTTTTCAATTTTATCTTGTTGCTCGGCTACTTACCTCATAGTATCCATAATACGGGCAGCATGTTCCTCATCCTCCACTTCATTACTCCTGTCAAACTCATAAATATTATTAGAAACATCATAATATGAGTTCTGAGAAGGATAATAAGAATTAGGACAATCATCCCAATGGCCACCTTGACCACCTTGACCACCACACATATTCCAAATATTCTACCCATAAGATTGAGGTTCACAATTTTTCCACGTGTGTTCCCCCACAATATGGACAAAGATCACCATAACAAGAGTAACCAATATTCGATCAATTATCATTCCAAGATGCCATATCAATAAAGATAGTAAATATTGTCACATCTCCTTTTTACCATCCGAGGGGGGATATAAGGGAATCTTTCAATTTAAGTGACATTAATCGAAATTGTAAGGCCCCATAAAATGTTGTGCTCAAAACCTAGTAGCTCGTAGTGCCAAGATCCGAATATGTGTTAGGAATGTGTTCTCGCCGCAGTTCAGACCCTTTTTACTGATTTTGCACTTAACAAAGTCACCATTAAGAATAAATATCCTATGCCTCGGATAGATGATTTGTTCGACCAATTACAAGGTGCAAAGTTCTTCTCCAAAATTGATTTGCGATCCGGGTATCACCAATTGAAGATCAGAGAGCAGGATATTCCTATAACCACCTTCAGAACTCGTTATGGTCACTTCGAATTCTTGGTCATGTCTTTTGGGCTAACCAACGCCCCGACAGCTTTCATGGACCTTATGAATCGGGTTTTCAAGCCCCTTCTAGACTCCTTCGTGATTGTTTTCATTGACGACATCCTCGTTTATTTGCTGAGCAGGGAGGATCATGCTGATCACCTCAGAGCACTTTTGCAAGCCCTCCATCAGCACCAGTTGTACGCTAAATTTTCAAAACGTGAATTTTGGTTGGAGTCCATCACTTTTCTGGGTCATGTTTTTTCCAGTGAGGGGATTCAGGTGGATCCCCAGAAGATTGCAGAGGTGAAGGATTGGCCTAGACCCACGACCCCGACGGAGGTTCGTAGCTTCTTGGGTTTAGCCGGGTACTACTGGAAGTTTGTGGAGGGATTCTCTACCCTCGCCTCCCCATTAACTAAATTGATGCAGAAAGCAGTTAAGTTCCAACGGTCCGATGCTTGTGAGAAAAGTTTTCAGGAATTGAAGTCAAGGTTGACCTCAGCACCGATATTGGCCTTGCCGGAAGGCAAGGAAGGATTTGTGGTCTATTGCGATGCTTCCAGGGTTGGTTTGGGGTGTGTATTGATGCAGCATGGGAAGGTTATAGCGTATGCTTCAAGGAAACTCAAGAATCACGAGAAGAATTACCCGACGTATGATTTGGAGCTTGCAGTAGTTGTGTTTGCCTTGAAAATACAGCGGCACTATCTTTATGGGGTCCATGTGGATGTGTTCTCAGACCACAAGAGTCTCCAATATTTGTTCAAACAGAAGGAGTTAAATTTGAGGCAGCGGCGGTGGTTAGAATTGCTTAAGGATTATGATATGAACATCTTATACCATCCGATAAAGGCGAATGTTGTAGCCGACGCCCTCAGTCGAAAATCCATGCGTAGTTTGGCTCACTTGGGGGCGGATCAAAGGCTCCTAGCTCGAGAGGTCTATCAGTTGGCCAGTCTTGGGGTTTGCATTTCGACCCCAAATGAGGAGGAAATTATGGTGCGTAATAGAGCAGAATCATCACTTGTAGCGGAAGTCAAGGAAAAACAGTTCATCAATCCAGCATTGGCACAGATGAAGGAGGCAGTTCTGAACAATGAAACTTCGGCATTTTCACTCGACGGCAATGATGATGTGCTACGATGTCAAGGAAGGCTATGTGTTCCAGATGTGGATAACCTTCGGGAAAGAGTGATGGTGGAGGCTCATCATTCACGGTATTCGGTGCACCCGGGTTCTACAAAAATGTATCACGATCTCAAGGAAATTTATTGGTGGAACGGTATGAAGAGGGGTGTGGCTGACTTTGTATCTAAATATCCAAATTGTCAGCAAGTAAAAGCTAAGCATCAGCGGCCCGGTGGGTTAACCCACCTTATGGAATACCAATGTCGAAATGGGAGATGATCAACATGGATTTCGTCTCGCACTCAACGGAAGTTCGACTCAATTTGGATGATAGTGGATCAACTCACCAAATCAGCTCACTTCTTGCCAGTCAAGTCCACCGATACCGCAGAACAGTATGCTCGGTTGTACATCAAGGAAATAGTAAGGCTTCATGGTACTCCGCTCTTTATTATTTCGGATCGAGGGGCTCAGTTCACAGCTAATTTTTGGAAGAAATTTCAGCAAGGTTTGGGTACCCAGGTGAATCTCAGCAAGGTTTGTGGACCCTGTTTACTGATTTCGCACTTAAAAATCAAGAATCAAAATTTTCCAGAAAATTTCCGTTATGCGGTCCAGAATGCGGTCGCAGATTAGGTATGCGGACCGCATTTCTGTCACAGAGTTAACCAATGAGTTAGTCAAATTGAAGTTGAAAATGCGATCCATTATGCGATCGTATAATCAATATGCGGACCGCATAATCATCGCATAAATTCCTCAAGGATTTGTGAAGGTCAATTATGCGATGCATTATGCGACCGCAGAACAGGAATGTAGACTGCATTTTTGTTGTAAACCAGGCAGGGAAGTCAGATTTTAGGAGCACTTCTGCGGTCCATTATGCGGACCGCATTTCCACTCTGCGATCGCAGACCCGACTCGGCTCTAGATTTTCTAATTTTTCAACTCGATCTCTTCTTCTATAAAACACCCCAACCCTTCATTTTTACACATATTTTAGATAAAAATTGAGAGAAGGGAGAGAGGGTTCTTGAGAGAGAAAGTCTCATCTTCATCAATTTGATTTTCCAACATCGCCCAGGCCCGAAAATTCTTGAGTATCATCTTCATCTCCATTCTTGCAGGTAAGGTCCCCAACTCTTTTTCATTGATTTTCAGATTTTAATAAAAAGGGAGATTCTTATGCATTGATTCTTGGTAATAGGGGTCGAAACACTCATGCATGTCTATTAAAACCTAAAATCTAGTAAGAATAATTAGGTGGGAGTAAAGAATTGTGTAAAGGAGGGTTGATAACCTAAATATGTTCAGGTAGTGATTGTGAACATTGATTCTAAGAAATATGTATTAATTTGTGCACTAGAATGACGTTGCCAGGCTTTTTGGTAAAGTTGGAAGTAGATATTAAAAGGGATTTCGGCTCCAGGTATGTATGGCTAACTTTGATCTTTGTAGAATCGACTTGTTTGGTGTACGAATGTTTAGTATGTGATATCTACGTGGCTTAGTCATGAAAATTATTGTGAATTGTATGATTGTGATTGTTGTAGAATTCTTGTGATTGATTTGACTGAGTGTTGTGGTTAAGTCTCCCGATATAATGGTGCAAGTAATTGGCAATAAACTAAATGCGCGATCGTGAAAGTGTTATGTGGTAAGAGTTGAGAAACAAATGATGGAAGAAAATCGTGAATGATGCAACTGGAATAACTGTGATAACCACATCTATGGTTTATTGTGGTCAATTATCGTTGTAATGTAAAGCACATGTGTGTTGTTGGATGCGAAGGAAAATAGTATTGATGGTTATGGAAATACTTGTAAATTGTTGTTGTTATTTCTTAAGAAGTGTTGTTGTTGATCCTTGTGAATTGTTGATTGTTGTTGTGTTGTTTGTGGGTTGTGACTATACGGTGGGATCGGGTTGCGCGCCGCAACACGAAGTTATATGTCACGACCCGGATTTCCCAGCATCGGGAGTCGTGATGGCGCCTACTGTTGGAACTAGGCAAGCCAAACATTTAAACCTTTTTAGATAACAACACAACAACAATAACAATAATAAACCTTTAAATAAAAGCGGAAGTCTTTTATAACATAAATAACTGAAAACCCAGGCTGCGGAAGCTTAACATTTCACTACCCAAGATTGGAGTCGCTATCTCATGGACTAATAATGAATGCTACAAACAAGTCTGAATAGAAAAATACATCGTGTCTGTCTCGGTGCAATGAAAACAAATAGAAAATATGGAAAGGGACTCCGGCCTGCGAACGCTAGCTAGGCTACCTCGTAGTCCCTGGACTGAAGTCAGCTCCCGCTCAACATGCTACTATTGTGGTCCAAAAGCTGCTCCAGTACCGTGATCTGTGAAAAAGCACAGAAGTGTAGCATCAGCACAACCGATCCCATGTGCTGGTAAGTGCATGGCCTAACCTCGGCGAAGTAGTGACGAGGCTAGACAGGACTACCAAATCAACCGGTGCAGTTCAATATATATATATATATATATATATATATATATATATATATATATATATNCAAAAGCAATCAAATAAAATGCACGGCATCACCACTCGTGCTTTCTCTCACATAACTGTCATTTCCTGGCACGGAATGATCCTTCGTGCAAATATAGTCAAATCCGAGCACGGAATGTCCCTTCGTGCATAAATAATCAAAACATGGTACGGAATGACCCTTCGTGCAAATATAATCAAATCATGGCACGGAATGACCCTTCGTGCATTATCACTCTTCCTCACCCAAACAGCAATCACAACCAAACGGGCGAGGGAACAAATAAATAATAAGAAAGTCCCGACAAGGGAAAAACACAATTAAACAGCTAAATCCCAGCAAAGGAGCAACAATAACAACTTTCACATCCCGGCAAGGGATATAATCAACATACTCAAACCATCCTGACAAGGGATTAATCATATCTCTTTCCATTTTTTTCATTTCTTACTCAATAGTATTTTTTTTATCGTTCGAGCCAACGCTCCAAAGAATTCACAATTTTTAATTTATCCTCAAACTAAAAACATTATTCAAACTTGTTCCAATCCTCAAAACACATCAAACAACACTAAAATCATCAATTCACATCGGATTCATGCCTAAGTTTCTTCAAAACTTCCGAAACACGCATTCGATCAAAAACTTAACCAAACGATGTCCGAATGACCTGAAAATTTGCACACATATCGAAAATCACCCAATGAAGATACATCAACTCTCGGAATTCCATTCCGACCATCGGATCAAAATCTCACCCATCAACCGGAATTCGCCAAAATACTAATTTAGTCAATTCAAGTTTAATTCTACACCGGACACTCAAAATCACTTCTGGCCACGCTCCTAAGTCACATATCATCCCCCGAAGCTAATCGAATCACCGAAAATCACATTCGAACCTTCTAACTCATAAGTCAACATCCGATCGACTTTTCCAACTTAAGCCTTCCTTAAAGAGACTAAGTGTCTCATTTCTTATCAAAAGCAGTCCAAATCAACTCTAACACACCACATACTGATAACGAAAACATGAAGAAGCATGAAAAGGGGGAAACAGAGCAATAACACATGAGACGACGGGTCGTGTCGTCACAATGTTGTTAATCGTAAAATAGGCTATAATTTTAATTATGCAATTTAGCTTAAAAAATACCAAAAATTATGTAACAACAACAACAACCCAGTATAATCCCACTAGTGCGGTCTGGGGAGGGTAATATGTACATAGACATTACCCCTACCCCGGGGGTAGAGAGGCTATTTCCAGGAGACCCTCGGCTCAAGACAGCAACAAGAGACGATAAGTTAGCACTATCAATAGACTCATACTAAAAATAACATAAAATACATAACATAACATAAAATAACAAAATAGCAGCAATATAAGAAATATAGGAAATACGAAATAGATGAAAGGTATACTAATATCCAACAGATAACTCCCTGTATCGGTAGCTGATCAGTAACATCCTAAGATTACCTCATAACTAGCTAGTCACACTCTAGTGCGATGTAGAGACATCCACAGCTTCCCCCTAACCTACAGCTTTAATGCTCGACCTCCACAATCCCCTATCAAGGGCCATGTCCTCAGTAATCCTAAGACGTGCTAAGTCCTGCCTTATCACCTCTCCCCAATACTTCTTAGGTCTCCCTCTACCTCTCCTCATGCCCACCATAGCCAGACACTCACACCTTCTCACCGGCGCGTCAGTGCTCCTCCTCTGAATGTGCTCGAACCATCTGAGTCTTGCTTCCCGCATCTTGTCCTCTATGGGGGCCACACCCACCTTC
>MU729877.1:16551-31589 GCA_026770625.1 Nicotiana glauca
TAGTGTAGAGAGAGGAGAGAGAGATAGGAGAGAGGAGAGAGAGAACTTACTAGGGTCGCCGGAGTGGGAGGGGAAGGGGGGGCAATCGGCGGGAGGGGGTTAGAGGATGACCGTTGGGGGCTGCCTTTTGGTGAGAGACCAGAATGCGAAAAACAGTACAGAGCAAAAGTCAAAAATCAAAATTCCCAAAAAATATGTAAAAATATGCAAAAATTAACTTAATTATATCTTGGTATAAATATGAGAATGAAAATAAATTATTCACCAAAAATGCTAGACTAAGAATAATTATTGAATTTTGTACTATTAAAATAGACAATAAATTGATTTTAAAATCTTTAAAAATAAAGGAAAAATACCAAAATTCTTGGGCATGCTTATATATGCATGTACATGTTATTTTGAGAATATTTTGAGTATATAAAAATACGCAAGAAAAAATTGGGTAACAACAGTGACCCCATCTTCACCTTCATTTATTCGAAATATTCTCTTCTTGAGGCTTTGATGTAGATATCTGGAGTTTGGTCTTCTGTTCTGCAATGCTTTCGACGATCAATCCTTTCTTCATATTGATTCTCAGAGAATGATCTCTCCGTTCAATGTGTTTGCAATTTCTCTCCAGTTGTTTGATGAGGTTATTTCGTTTTGCTTCCTTGTCTCCCAGAATATAAGGCATGAATCATTATAGGTGCACCAGGTTCTGTGTGAGACGTGATGGAGGAGATTGAGTTGTCTATTGTAAGTTTCCTTCAACTTGCTCACTTTATCATCCTCCCTATTTGAAGCCTCAGATACTTCCCAAAGACAGGATTAGTTCATCATACTGATCATTTCTTTCTTGGCAAGGAAAAGTGTATTGTTGAATACCCCATGAGGACCCCCTGCCATTTAGTATTCCCTTTGTTGAAGACTTTGTGGCCTTATTTTATAGATTGTAACCTAGAATTGTTCCTTCACTCATTCCCTTTTCGATTGAGCTTCCCAAGCTGATCCTTCCCATTGTCAGGAGCAAGTCATTTTCTTCCAATTGGCGGTTCCTAGCGAGTTTTTATTTAGGAGGGACCTGGTTTGACACATGTTCTCAAGATAGAGCAGTTTTCATTCCTTTTCTTAGAATTTTGGTGATTCCATAGGCGATGAGCATTATCCATGCATCATTTTCTAGTTCCGTCTTTTCATAGTCGAGTGCCAAGGGAACTTCTCT
This sequence comes from Nicotiana glauca, assembly GCA_026770625.1. Lineage (NCBI taxonomy): Eukaryota > Viridiplantae > Streptophyta > Magnoliopsida > Solanales > Solanaceae > Nicotiana > Nicotiana glauca. The sequence continues at coordinate 17,759 of MU729877.1, forward strand.
GCCTTTTCATTCACTGAGAACATACCCTTTACTTTATTCTCAAGGATACATTCCCTTGCTGCAGGGCTTCAGTGAGAAGCATTTCATGATGTCTCCAACTACGTGTTTTAAGCATTCATTGTCCATAGTCCATTGCAATCCGCTTCCTCTCACGGCTCCCTGCATATGCACATTAAGGGTTAGATTTAGGAATCCAAACTAGTTTGGGTCCCTTGTTATTAGAAAAAAGGATGAATAAGGGATTTCCTAGTCCACGCAGGCACCATCCACTTTTTGCGAGTGGTACCTCGTCCTTTGCTGGTAGCTACTCTATTAGTGAACGCTTTGTTCTTCTAAGCAGATTGAATCGTGGCCTGACAATTTTCTATAAAATTCCCATTATTTTCGCAGTGGGTACATAGCCAGTTATCAGGTACAGTGACATACTTGTTGTGTGGGTTGTAGGGAGTTTTCTCCCTTTGGAACCCGATGCCCTGCTTGTTCCCACTATTGTTGAGATACATGGCAGTAACAGCATCTGAGGACCAGGTCCACTTCAAGGATTTCTCAAGATCATTTCTTACTTTCTCCAACTCAGCTTGGAGTTGCTGATTCCTCTCAAGATCACTACAAAGACTAGTTTTTACAGCACTTATCTCCTTTTCAAGCATGATGTATGCCTCACTGGCTACTTCCTTCCCTTTCCCAAGACTTACATTCCTATGTTCTCTATTGAGTCCATCAATGGTTTCCTTTAGTTCAACGCATATTGCTAATAGGTCATCCCTTTCCTCTTCAGTAGATGCAATTTTTTCTTTTATGGTGTGCTTCTCATTGTTAAGGCCTTCTATTTTTTTTTTAGGTCAACAACTACTACAATTAGGTCGTTTCTCTCATTTTCCACACTAGTTATTCTTTCATTTAAGGCTTCATTTTTTATTTCAAGATTAGCTATGGACTTGTTTACTGTGAAAATGGTAAAAATAATTAAATTTGTAAATGGAATTCTAAAAATACGTGATCTATTCTCGAGCTAGTTTGAGAGGGTGATTAATTCTAAACATGGAGTAAAATAATAAAGATCGGGCTAGCGAAAACAATAATCGAACCAGTAGGGGATGTTCTCGGGATTACAACAAGCCAGTAGATACCTCAGGGCCTGGCCTCGAGCCTAGCTTGGGTCTATCAAATGTGATCTTATCGAGGCTAATCGGGAAGGGGATAACAGATAAGTATATGCATACAAGGCTTTATACCGTTAATCTTGAGCCAAATGGTGAAGAACAATAAAATGATAGGGCGACGTCGGGGTCGTAGAACATAGTTAACTTAGAAGAAAAAGAGAGAGAGAGAGAGAGACATTATTGCTTATTAGAGAAGTGGAGCAACAACAGTCCCTTACAAGGTGGGGCGAGTCCCCCTTATATAGGCGAGGGGACTCAATAAAATATGCATATTATACTTACAAAAGTAGGAGGATGGGACAGCCTATTGCTCGTCATCTCAGCAAGTTACAGATAGACCGGCCCTGTCAGATGTAGCCACGCGCTTCGGGGTCATCTTCTCTTACCCCCGACCTCGAACCCCGCTTCTTTTGATTTTGGACCTCGATGAGTCCAAAGATCGAGAACTTGATCACAGCCTACCATCCTCGGGGTCTCGAGGGAGGCTTCCCAAATTGTCTTGATAGCGAAAATCGAGTCTTCTAATTTTTACCGCGTACATGTCTCATCTTTGTCTACTACACAGACCACTAGATCATCTATGGATTGCTCTGCCTCTCCTAGTTTTATTGTGAGAATCTCCTTATCATTTATAAGGCTATAATTGGCATCAATTAAGACATTTGATAAACACCTTAGTTTCTTGGAAGAATAGGATTTCAGATTTCTCCGAACATCCTGGAAGCTTACCTTATCGTTTTTATCATTTTCATCATCATCATCTGACTGATCCATCAGCATGAACAGTGAGTCATACTTCATTGCTTTAGTTTCCACTGCCATCAAGGAACTATTTTCTTCATCTGATTCCCTTTCGAATTCACTTGAGGAGTGTCCCCAAGCAGCAAGTTCCTGCTTAACGATATTGTCAGCATCACTTTTTCTATTGAATCTTTTCTCTGGGACCAAATTCCTTTTTCCTACTTTTTCAGGATTTTGCTTGTACTGCTCCTGTTTTACGAGTGGGTAATCCTTTATGAAATTCCCTGACATTCCACAACCATGACAGAAATCGTTGTTCCTTGTTTTACTTGAACTGCCCCACTTTGGTATGCCACCATTCCTTCGAACCATTTTTTGAAATCTCTTAGTACGATAGTCCATGTCATTATCTTCATCACTTGAATCATTCCTTTCATCTTTAAGCACCTGGTTCTTTTCCTTCTTAGGCTCTCTTCTTTCACTATCTTTCTTTCTTTTTATCTCGTAAGTTTTCAGGTTACCAATCAACTCATCCATTGTCAAAGTCTGTAGATCTTTAGCTTCCGTGATGGCATTTACCTTACTTTCCCATGACCCAGGTAGGATGTTAAGGATTTTCCTTACGATCTTATTTCTAGGAATGACATCTCCAAGTGAATGAAGCTCATTTATAATGGAGGTGAATCTAGTGTGCATATCTTGTATAGATTCATCATCCTTCATCCTAAAGAGTTCACATTCTTTGGTGAGCATGTCAATCTTGGATTGTTTGACTTGAGTGGTTCCTTCATGAGCGGTTTGCAATGCCTCCCATATTTCTTTGGCAGTTTCACAGCTGAGACTATGTTGTACTCATCAGGTCCTATGCCACACATCAAGATTTTCTTAGACAATAGTTCTTTTCTATAGCTTTTCTGTCAATGTCATTATACTTTCTTCTTCCTTTCGGCACCATATGCCCTATTTCTTCAATCTTCTTCATGGGAACATGTGGACCATCACCTATAATATCCCACAGCTCTGAATGTTTTGCCATAATAAAATCATGCATCCTGGTCTTCCACCAGTCATAGTATTGATCATTGAATCTGGGAGGTCTATAGGTTGATTATCCTTCTTCAAAGCTTAGTGGAGCAGCCATTGAGAATTTCTCCTAGGTGTTAGCCTGATAGGAGAAACTTGCTCTGATACCAATTGTTAACTTATGTGAGTCCACTAAACTATAGAGTACCTGGTCCTCTATGAGACTGTTACGTAGAATGCAGTAACGACTAAATGTAAAGAAGGCCAAAAATTTTCTACGTGGAAAAATCCCACACAAGGGGATCAAAAAACCACAACCTACACCTGTAGGCTTTAAACTCAAATAACTTGTAATATACCTATTACAAGCCACTTTGAAAACTCCCATTTGCAAAGACTTCAAACTAACTTGTGATGCACCACCACAAGCCACTCTATACCTCTCCTAGTTACAGAGGATTTAACTTATGACTATTCCTAGTCACAACATAAACTCTAAAGTTTACGAATTTGGTTTGTTCCTAAGACAGCACTTCTAAGAAAGCAAACTAAGAATTACAATGTAGAACAATTAACAAGATTACAACTCAACTATGGATGTACCTAAGACTCTGTTAGAAACTGATCCTTAGTGGAGTTGTCTTCTTGTTCTTGACACACCAGTGACTTCAATGCTAGATGAACTTTGTTATGCTTGAGAGAATATCACTTAATACACAAGCCATAGTGTGTCTTGCACTAGGTTGTTTTATCACAAAAGATGGCAAACACGGTAGTGATGTCAACTCAAGGTGTATACTTCTTCCCCAATGAGAAGTGACTGATGTACAGTCTGCACATCCACTTCTAGGAAGTTGTGTTCCAGCTGGATAGTGGGCTTTGTACTTCCTGTCAGGACATACCAACAGACCAGGTCCTACTTATGTTCCTCTTCTGTAACAGTTGCCAGATGGTTACTTTCTTCTGTCATGTTCCAGCTGTATACTTGACTTGTACTTTTTGTTAGAGAACCCTAAAGTAGCAGGTCCCTGTTCTGTTCCTCTTTATCTTGATTGTGTACAGTCACTAACTTGCTTGTGTTAGAGAACCTTAAAGGGCCAGATCATCAGGTCCCTATTGTGTTCCTCCCTTTGCTGATTTTAAGGCTTCGATTAGTTCATGTGAAATGTTTGTCTTGTCGTCAGGTTCTCTATCTGGTTCTTCATGACAAGTTTGTTAGATCATCAAAACATAAAATACTGCAAACCCATCACATAAGATTCCTTGTTTACACGTATAGAATTCTTGGATTGATAAGCTAAGCTAAGCCATTATTGGTCTATTTATTGATAAGATAAATTGGAGAATATGAATGGAGTTATGTTTTGCTTGCCACTTTAGATTATAAACCAGCAAAGTTGGGTGAGTAAGTTTAATGGTTATTCATCATTGCAAGTGTTAATCTTTCAATGGAGCGGATATTAGTTGGGTAAGAAATAATGTACTTTGATATCAAGAATATCATACGGATTTTCTCTACTTCGATCCGCCGTTACGTGTTGTCGCAATTGAGGTGTATTAGAAGGATTGCAAAGAGAATCGGCTAAGGTATGTTAAGGCTATCCCTTCTTCCCTTTTGGCATGATCTATAGGACACAAATGAAATGAGCAAATGCACAACTTCCGTAAATGACTTTATTCATAGAAGTATTAGAGGTGCCTATGTTCTTGAATTCTCGTGTATCTTATTATTATATCTTATGTTCATGGGTCTCAGAAAAATACGTAAGTTGAAAAAGTTTAATTCATGATATTAATAAGAGGCATAATGGTCTTATGACATTCTGAGAGATTTGATTGACGTACTTATCATGCATAGCATTCATTTATATATGTACATTGAACCATGGCCAGATGTTGTTATATACATGTATATATGAATATTATATGTATATGGGATATGGAAAAAGGTTACGGCATTATATACGCACCACCACTTGATCAGCTGGTATACGCTGATGATTTTACCCACAGTGGCCGAGATGATATGATGCGATGCCCTCAGAGGCTTGATGATGTTATGAACACATGTACCTATGCATGGCATGACATTTATATGAATATGAATGACACTATAAGTATTTCATGATTTACAGAGTTATCTGTCGCTCCCAAACGCACATGCAAGTATACGCGATCGAGAAGTAATATAGGATTGTAAGTCCAAATATCGTACCCACAGGGACTTATGATTAACTATCAACTAAATTAAACCAAACAATTAATCTATTCAAGTGAATCCTAACTTATGAGTATTTAACTTAAATTAATCTAGAGTAACAAATTAAGAAATTAAAGAAAATAAGTTGGCAAATTATAGAGACGAATTCAATGTGAGTGAATATTCTAGAGTTATGAGTTAGCAAACCATCCCGTTGAGTTTTCTACCTAAATTGTGTAATTAATTTATCTAGTTTATTGATTGACGGGGTTAATATTGCTCATAGCCTTTTTTCCCGAAATAGAACTCGCCTATTCAAGTTAATCTAATGCATATATTCCTATAGAATTAAGATTTACAAGAATGCATTTGTAATTCCCGTATAATAACCAAGCAAGGATATTAGGTATATTCCTATCCTAACCTCAAATCCGCTCTCCTCAGAGTTAAGATCTTTCTCTACTCAATCTTATATGCAATCTAGAATTGTCTCTCCCGAGTTCAATCCTAGATTCGTAGATAGTATTCAATTGGTGATCAAGCAATATAATAATTAAGCGCAAGATTGAGTAAATAAACCAATATGATAAAATAATAAGAAAAATTCAATCTTCAAACCACAATGTTTATGTAGCACCACACAACTCTAGAACTAATAAACTATGAAATTAAAGGAAGAGAAGAGAAGAAAAACTAGTTGGAAGTCTCCTCCAAGCGTGGTGTATGTTCCTCCATGTGAATTCTCCTTTAGTGTCTGTTAGATATCCTCCAAATTAGGTTTAGGACTCCTTATATACAAGTTGGAACCATGTAGGACCGAAATAATATTGTCCCGGATAAAATAGGAAAACTCCCCCCTATAGCGTCCAGGCCAGCGTTAGGCGCTGATCCTAGCGCTGGAGGCAGTGGCTATTTGCAATCTTACGTTCAAAATTCCTTGGTTGCCTTTGAATTGAATTGAATTTCTTTATTTTTCTTCCACTTGGGGGGAGGGGGACCAAAACCCAAAGTGTGTCCCCTCTTTTTTTTTTATTATTTTAATTTTCTTTCTTTTTCTTTCACGTTTTCTTCAATTTTGCTCTAAATCTCTTCATCTTCACACTACTTTATTCTTACACGGTTAAGATATATTATTAAGCACAAAATAGTATAACTAATACTCAAAAGATGATTAAAAGTATTTGAATGTTAGGCAATAATAATTAAATATATGCATTTTTGGCCTAATATCACAACCCCACACTTAAAATCTTGCTCGTCCTCGAGCAACAAGACTATCGAATAAACCCCCAACTACGTACAAGTCTCAACTATAGAGGAGCAATTCAACTTTTAACCATACACTCTACCCTTGACTATGAATGGTAGTAACAATTAAACTGTAGCATATGCAGTCACTTCCACTTCCCTTTATTATGCCATTCTTCACATATTCACAACAAAGACAGCGTGCTCATAACAATGCTTGCCTCAAAAGCCGACTCAATAACACAATGCACCCATGGCATGAACACCCAACATCACGGAGATGTTTTATAATGTTACCTATCCCTCATGAAACCATGTTCCCTCACAACAAGAACAAGAGAGTAACTTGAATCCACACATTTGAATCTCATGATCAAATATAGTTCAAGGACTCACATACATGAAAGAAAATCTCTCACTCTCACAAAGAAGTCATATGCATGCAAAAAGTACAATATGCTTGCCCATAATGTAAAGCTCTACTAATGTAGGCTCACTCGATCTAAAATCAAATATGACTTTATATGGTTATAATGTGGGTTAAGGGAAGGGTAGGATATATTTTGGATTAGTGGTTCACCCTCCTAAGCCATTTAACACTTCACATAATAAACTTTAAGCGCGATTTCTTCAATCCACTTCAATTTCACAAACAAGATCATTTCCCAAAATAATTTCCTCTTTCTTTAAGCACTACTTTAATTTATACCCCACTAGCAAACAAGAAATATTTATTTCCTCTCAATTTTTCCTTCCCTTTTTTTTCGAATTTTTCATTCTTTTTATTCTTTTTCTTCTTTTTTTTCTACTAGTCTTTTTCCTTTTTTAATTTTTCGCTAGTGGTGTATTCTTTTACAAAATAAGTGCACCTTTCTTCTTCCATTGGTTCCCTTATAATGCCACCCCACACTTAGTCCTTACTTCTTCTAATGCTCATTTCACAATTAAAGTGCTATAAGAGGTAATATGATCAAAATAATGTCAAATTATGAACAAAAGGGCATAGGCTCGTAATCTGGGTGCCAATTAAAGGTTTATTGGCTCAAAAAGGTTCACTAGGGATAGTTTTTATTTTGTGATAAGCATTAAGCTCAAAAATATCAAACAAAGCCTAAAATCATTTTTCAAACCAAGCATCACCTAAAATTTTGCTTCAACTCACATACCGAGCAAGTTCTAGACTCAATCACAATAACATGGACTACAAAAGATCTCACTTCACACATGGAACATGAATCACTAAGGACGGTCACATTCCGACTCTCATACACCACAAGTATTCACGGAGCCACAAGATATTAAGCATTAAGCACAAAGTGAATATAAGTCAAGCAAAAGAGACATAGGCGTCATAAAACATGCTATCCAATTTCACCAAAGCATCATGAACAATTTCAAAATACTGGGAAGATACTCCACATGCCAAAGCTTAAATATTCTACTATCAAACAAGTCAAAGGAGCCTAAGTTTATCAATCTTCCTCCTTTTATTATCTAAAGTCCTAATCTATTCTAAAAAATAAAAATGACTACCCGGTTCAAACTACATCCCATGGAAAAGAATCGATGCACAAAGAAAAACCACGGGGATTATTGCTACCAAAAGGAAAATAAAAGACATATATTTGGATTTTTTTAATTTTTTTTTACCCTTTTTTCACTTTTTATTGGACCTTAATCCCTCAAAAAAGCTGTCCACAAAATCCATCGTCGGGAAAAGTCCAAATTATCTAAATTTTTTTCTTTTTTTCATTTTTTTTAACAAAAACTACTACACTAAGAACGAGTACTATAACTAAGCTAACATAGAATAGAAAATCATCCAGACAATCTCCTCACCTCATACCTAAAATTGTGCAATGTCCTCAATGCACATTGAAAATAATCGATGCACAAAGAAAAACCACAGGGGATTATTGCTACCAAAAGGAAAATAAAAGACATATATTTGGAATTTTTTTAATTTTTTTTACCCTTTTTCACTTTTTATTGGACCTTAATCCCTCAAGAAAGCTGTCCACAAAATCCATCGTCGGGAAAAGTCCAAATTATCTAAAATTTTTTCTTTTTTTCATTTTTTTTTACAAAAACTACTACACTAAGAACGAGTACTATAACTAAGCTAATATAGAACAGAAAATCATCCAGACAATCTCCTCACCTCACACCTAAAATTATGCAATGTCCTCAATGCAAACTGAAAATAATAAGAGGGTAAAAGAGATTCCCTGGTAGGCTAAAAGCCGAAGAATTAGCAGCTCACGAGATACTCAGACTTCTCCCGGTATGATCCCTTGTGCGGGTACCTTGCGCTTAGTTTCAACCACCTGCTCACTTTTGTACATGCCTATTAGCATTGATTCCATGCTCGTACTCCTACAAAATACAAAAACAACACTACAAAAAATAACACAATAAAAAAAAGAAAAAAAAATTGAGTTGCCTCCCAACAAGCGCTTGATTTAACATCGCGGCACGACTTACACTACTTCATCACTTTTTCTTCCACTTTGAGGATATGAATTGCGCCGCCAATTTTGCATCAATTTTTCTATCACATTCCTGGGACAGTGGTGTAAAAATAAAGGAACCAAGTAATAGGTAACACATCTTGCACTTCTTTGCCTTTAAGTGAGGAATGTTGTTTTGTCTCCTTTGTGTGGCAAATTTCATAATATAAACACTTTGTTCCTCATCCATTGACTTCTCCATATGCTCAAATGGATCAATTCTCGTATCAACAACCAATCACACTATTGAAAAATGGTTAGCATGAGGTCCAATACGCTCCAACTCCAAAATTGCATTATTTTTTACATCCTCAATTTGCACTCTTTCTCAACCTGACATCATTAATATTATTTTGGTGGAATAATTGAAATTCCTCATTAGCTCTACGCGCTGGCCAATATACACAATAATTGGTTGTAGGGCATCAGACGCCTCAACCTTTTTATTTAATTTAGTGTGCAGGTCATGGATATCTGAGCCAAATTGGTCTATCTCTCTTGCGAGCTCAATTTTTTATCTATCAGCTGTTCTGTCATATATGAAAGACCATTACGTAGAAACTCGTGAGATTATATCAGTTAATCTTGCTCTTTTAGCCATGATTGGCTCACTATATAATTACTTCTTCTAAATTATCTTCTGGTGGGAACTCACACTCTTAAGCCACTTCCTCCGCCTTGACCTTCATTCTCATTATTGTTGCACTAATTCTTTGTATAGCCTTTCGATTTTCATCTTGTTGCTCACTACTTGGTGTTGGTTCTTTTGGTTGAGGTCTCGGGGGAGCCTCGGGATGATTTTGGGTGGCTATCAGAAGGAAATTTGAAGTTGGAATTGCAAGTTTTTGGTTGCAGCAGGTGTTTCCACATCTGCAGAAAGGAAATTGCAGATGTGGTTACGCAGAAGCGGAGCCAGGTATCACAGGTGAAAAAAGGTTGAGGTTGAGCAATTTTTGCAGAAGCGGAAAATCTATCCGCATAAGCGGAAGTTATACCGCATGAGCGGTTTTGGCATTCTCTTGATATTCCGCAGAAACGGAAGGCGGGCTGCATAGGCGGTCCCGCTGATGCGAAATGTGGAACGCAAAAGCGGTAGGGGCCCTTAAGTGAAGGTTCGTAGAAGCAGACGTGGACTGCAGGTGCGGAGGTCGCAGAAGCGACGTTTTCTCCGCAGAAGCGAAATCTGGGCTGGTCATACACGGTTTTATTGAAACATTTCATCCGTGAGGGTTATGTATTTTCCATAATTTTTGAGCGAGCTTTTAGAGCTTTGAGGCGATTTTGAAGAGGTATTCAAGGAGGAATGAGTAGAGGTAAGTTCCTTGGCTTAAATACACGAGATTATGATAGATTTAACATGGAAATTGGTTGGAATTCATTAAAAAGGGGGTAAAGTTAGGACTTGAGTTTTTGATATTTCAAATTGGGATTTGATAGGTCATTTGAGCTCGGATTTGGGAGTTCTTGGTATGTATGAACTCGTGGCGAGATGAGGAATATGGTAATGTGAGTTTTGTAATTTTTTGAGAAGCAGGCCCGGGGCTCGGGTTTAGCTAGTTTCGAGATTTTTGCTATATTTCGATTGTTTTTGATTGGGTATTGTTCCCTTGGCATATTGTGATGTATTCACTCTGATTTTGGTTAGATTCGACGCGCGTGGAGGCCTATTTGAGGGGAAAGGCATCACGAGAGAGGGATTTCACCGGTTCGAGGTGAGTAATGATTGTAAATGATATCCTGAGGGTTTGAAACCCCGGATTTGCACACCGTAGTGCTATATTGAGGTGACTTGCACGCCGGATAGCGAGTGTGGGGGTAGAGCACCGTTGGGGATTGTGACTTGGTCCATCCCGGTTGTTGATTTTATCGCATATTTGACTATAACGTGTTGTTTTTCACTATGACTTGGGATTATTGCCATATTTGGGGCTTATTGCCGATTGTTTGAACTCCTTGTGAGCTATCATCATTGTTTTCGTTACTAGAAATATTATTTGAACTCAGTCCATTTGAATTACACTGTTTCATGAACTCAGCTATATTTTTACTCAACCTTGAACTATTGTTTGAGCTGAGCATTTTCGTTTTGATTGATTCCCGAGGGGCTTATGATTATTTTTGGACTGATTGAGGTCGAGGGCCATGATTGAGGATCTGATGAGTGATGTGAGGAGGCTTTCAAGCCTCGAGTGATGTGAGGAGGCTTTCAGGCCTCGAGTGATATGTGAGGAGGCTTTCAGGCCTCGAGCGATATGTGAGGAGGCTTTCAGGCTTTCAGTGTTTTGTGAGAAGGCTTTCAGGCCTCATGTTGATATGTACAGGCTTTTAGGCCTTATGATGATATAGCGCTTGGGCTATAGGAGCCCCTCCAGAGTCTGCACACCCACAGTGAGCGCGGGTACCCTATGTGAGTTGGGAGTGAGCCCGAGGGGCTGATGTGAGTTGGGAGTGAGCCCAAGGGGCTGATGTTGTACCATGTAATTGAGACTGATCCCGATGGGCTAATACTGTTCTGAGTGGTTGATATTGAGCCCGAGGTGCTGGTACTGTTTTGAGCTGTTCCTGAGGGGCGAACTTTTATGTGCTCATATTACATACTTATTTGCATTTTTACCTATTATATTGTGGTATTTGTGCCCGAGGGGCGGGTTTTTTGTGCTAATTGATGAGTGGTGATTTTACCACTCATTCTAGCCTCTTTTCCTTACCTTTTATGTCCTTTTAATTATAAAATGAGGTTATTTATGGTGGTTATTGTTAGATTTTCAGGTACATGATGCTACGAGATCATTTGAGTTGAATTGAAGCGGAATTGAGCTAAAGAGAGTGAAACAATGCAAAACTTCCAGTGATTCCGCTTCTGCGGAAGTTTGGTCGCGGAAGCGACCTCGCTTCTGCGTAAATTTGACCGCTTCTGCGTTTCAGGCATGGATTGAGAAATTCCGCTTCTGCGGAGGGAAAAGCGCAGAAGCGATCACGCTTCTGCGAAGAGCAAACCGCTTTTGCGAAAATGGCTGAGAATGGAGAAATCGCTTCTGCGGTTATAGTATCGCTTCAGCGATGTCGCTTCTGCGACTTTGGTATCGCTTCTGCGGAGCTTTGCAGGAATTCAATTTTCGCTTCTACGATGAGGTCTCCGCTTATGCGGAGCCGCACATGCGATGGTTCTTCCGCAGGTGCGGAAATCGAGCATCAGACCTGGGGCAGAATGGACATTTCATAATTTCTCATCCCAAATCATTTTTATACTCGTACAAGCAGACATTTGAGGGATCTTTGGCATATTTTCAGTCCTCATAGACTAGAGAGAACATTTTTGGAAGCTAGGATTTTTGCACACACACTTGGGTCTTGAAGATTGAAGCTTGGGGTTAAGATTTTCTTACCCATTTATGTTTATTTCTTCATTTCCTTACTTTGTATTGAATATTTAAGTGTGTAGTATATATTTTCAACACTTGAAACTTGTTTATGGAAGTATTTATATTTAAAGTGTGGATTAAATACCTTGTTGTGCTTATGTATTGAATGATTTTTATTCATTTATGAAGTGAATTATTGTTATTTTAATTATTCTTGTTCTTTAATGTTTCCAAAGGGATTAGCTAACCCTAGGACTCGCCCATTAACTCCGAATTGATTTTGGGAAAAATAGTTTGGGGTTGGGAAATATTAATTAACAAGAACTTGAGGCGTTAACCCTCATTTTATAGATTCTACCTAGGGATAGGATTGAACTACTTGTAGCCTTTCGGGTGTGCTTAATCTTCTAATTGTGATTAGGGATAATTCAATTAGGAAGTCTTGTTCATTTTCGGAAGAAGCTAATTAAGAATTATTATCCGTGGCTAATTAACATAAACTCGCTCATACTTGTAAAATCATAAAATACATTGGATCGTTACTTGAGTGTAATTCCCGATGCATTCATACTTGTAGCCATTGATCATTTTACTTGCTTTCTAGGTTAGTTTACATTTCCGCATTTAGATATAAAGCATTTTCCAATCAAAATTCTTAGTGTTTGGCATTGTGCAACTAGCGATAATTTTCTTACATGCCTAATCGCCCGCACATTGTTCTCTGTGAGATTCGACCCCGACTCATAGTTGGGTAAATTATATTGCTGCGACCGTGTCTATTACTTTTTAGTAGTGGATTTGGACGCCACAAAAATTGGCGCCATTGCCGGGGAATAATTTGGCGTAATTTAGGTTGTTTGAGAAGTAAGCGAAAGTGCTTTGGTCCAAATTTGTGAATATTTGTGTAATTAATTTTTCTTACCTTGGTCTATTTTTCTTTTTTATTTCTTGTTTATTTTCTTAATTTTGAAAAATGGCATCGTACAATGAAAATTGGTCGGATGGTAGTTGTTCATACTTTGATGACCCGTGTCCTTATTGTTGAGGACCACACTCGTGGCAAAATTGTTTAAATTCTCCTGGGGGTGGATTGTGCGCACAATCTCAATCCCATGGTTGGAGTATTTGTGATAAGTGTGGTTTCCAAAATGGTCATTGGGATGATTGTGCTTATTTGTTAGTCCCTTCCCCAAGCCCCTACTATGATGATTCTACTTGTCTTGATGAGAATTATAGGGCTATGGAAGAAGTTGAGCATGGCCAAAATGGAGAGTTCAAGCTTATATTGGAGTGTTTACTTGAAAAAGACAACAAAGATCAAAATGTCTTGGAGGATCTTTTAGAGACCAGTCTCCAAAACGACTTAGCACTTGAAAGGTTGCACTCACAAATGGATGAATTGATCGAAGCCTCAAGGGTTCAAAGAGCCTTGGAAGAGAATGAAAGCCAAAAATCTTCCTTGGAAATTGAAAGTGAAGACCCTTTCTTGGCACTTGATCAAAACCAAGAAGAACTCTCAAATGCTCGAAATGAGAGAATGATGCTCATGTTGGAGACCATTCTTGAAAATGAGGAGAAGCACAA
>MU729877.1:46069-105397 GCA_026770625.1 Nicotiana glauca
ATTTCCGCATTTAGATATAAAACATTTTCCAATCAAAATTCTTAGTGTTTGGCATTGCGCAACTAGCGATAATTTTCTTACATGCCTAATCGCCTGCACATTGTTCTCTGTGGGATTCGACCCCGACTCATAGTTGGGTAAATTATATTGCTGTGACCGTGTCTATTGCTTTTTAGTAGTGGATTTGGACTCCACCACTAATCAGCACTAACTATTTTTAAACAATTTTTGTAATTATTGAAAAGACCATTTTCAAAAGAGATTTGAACTGAGACGAAACATTTCTAAAGAGTTCATTAATTTCACCGTTTTCTCAGAAATTATACCCGGCTTTTGTATAGCCTGTTGGTTGCTTTACATGATTTCTTGCTGCTCAGTTATTATTTACTTTTATTACTTATTGAGTTGGAGTACTCACTTTACTCCATGCACCTCGCGTGCAGTTGCAGGTACTGTTCACCCGGAAGCGGGTTAATAGCTGATTGAAGGTATTACTACTTTAGTGGAAAAGGTGACCGCCAGTGTTCGCGGCACCGGACTTCATCTTTTGATTCAAGATTTTATTCTGTATATTATTATTGGCCCAGTAGTTATGTTCAGTCTTCTTTAGATGCTCGTGACTTGTGACACCCCGTTCGGGTTGTGTTGGGTTGTAATTAACCGGTGTTAATGCCATTAAGTTGTATTTTCTATTCATTATGTTTATGAATTGTTAAAGAGACGAATTGGGTTAGTTGGCTGGCCTTGTCTTCATGAGAGGCGCCATCACGACCGGGTTTAGAAATTGGGTCGTGACAAGTTGGTATCAGAGCCTAGGTTTCTAGGTCTCACGAGTCATGAGCAGGTTTAGTAGAGTCTCACGGATCGGTACAGAGACGTCTGTATTTATCCTTGAGAGGCTGCAGAACATTTAGGGAAAAAAAACTTCACCTTCTTGGAATTCTTATCGTGCGTACTTGATTTAGCTTGAGATATAGCTCTTGAAATTCCCTCCACATGTTTGTATGCGCACATGAACGCTCAGTATTACATGTGCCTTGATGGCTTGTGATTCCCCGATCAAGGGGCGAGATGTGATCTTCGTGAGTATGTTGGGCCAGTCTGGAGAACTTGAGGCCGGATCCTTGCCTATGGCTTGAGCACTGAGGTGCTGATTGTGTGAGCAAATGTTTTGAACTTATGTGTTCGGTATTGCCCTTATGAGCCGGAATGACGGTTGGATACCCATGTGGTGAGTATGTTAGTGCTGTGAGGTGTATTTAAATGACTTGGTAGTGACGAAGGAGTCTGCTGGATAATAGATGAACTGTTAAGTGTTCGTTTCCTATTGTGATTTGTTGTGTAGCCCCGAGTTATGGGTGTGTGGAGAATATTTTCGTATCTCCTAGTTGGAAAGTAAAGTGCAATGCTTGTGGTGGTATGAGTTCAGACTCAGGAAGACTAAATTGGCTGTATTATGTGTATAACGGTGGGAGGTGTACTGAAATACTAAATTGAGGCGAAGCAGATGGGTAATCTCCTGCGGAGTGTTCTTGAGTGGTATGATCCTTATGTGTCCGTTAGAAAATCCCATGTGTAATTGAAAGGTACGTGTTGTAATTTGAAATTTTGGGTCGCTTAAGACAGTGGACTCAACTAATGTGGGGATGAATGCGAAGTTTGTAGAGGATTTCAGCACCAGATAATCTGTGTTTTCATAAACTAGTAGATGATTTGAGTTTAATCTCACTATAATATTGTGGCATCATTAGAGTAAAAGTATTATGGGTTATTGAATGTGTCCTGATAGATGGCTTCAAGCCAAGTTGGGGAGGTTGCTGTTGATTAGCTGATCGCACAGTTATGTGCTATGTTGGTTCCGTTTTGAGGTATGCTGGCGGATCAGTCCTGGTTGCAGAAATTAAGCGGAGGATGGTACGAGTGAAGCAAAATTTTGACAAAGGTTATATGGTGCTTTCGTAGATGTGAGATGATACTAGGATGTCTTGAGCTGTGGTTGACAAAGAATGCTCAGTGTATAGAGAAGAAAGATGGTTGTTGTATTGGTATGAGATCATGTTCTGCGGTGTCAGAATGCTAACAAGGCACGAGTGGTTCTATCCGTTAAGTCAGGTAATTTTCAGTTGTATAAGAGTGAATGACTCTCGAGAATGGTTTTATTGTGTTCAAGATTTTGCATGTAATAATCAGGTGTCTTAAGGTGGTGTATGTGGGTAGAGACTGTATTTCCATTAGAAAAGGATCAATACTTGTGATATTTTATGTTAATTATGGGATTCTATGTATCAGTATCTGGGAAGTAATGGTAACGAATTTAGATTCGCAGGAAGTTCTTCAAGTAGAGTATTCTGGAACGTGGTATTTCTGGGAAGCATTGAGAGAGTATTCAGTGGCTTGTGGATCTTAGACAGTGTGGTCTTGTGCATGGGTCTCGTGTACTGAGCCTGGGTTAAGGTATTGTGGTGCTACAACAGGGAAGAATATCAAGTTGATGATGAATCAGAAGGGAAACTGATGGACGGATTAGCTTGATAATAGACCGAATCAGTATGGTAAGAGTATGATTAATTCTTCGTATGTGTTCGAGGTAATGAGCTCTTACAGGCATGATGCAGCAATGCTCTTGAGTCTTGACAACTTGCTTAGCTTGGTTTGGATAGCAGGATTCAGTCATGGCAGTTTAGCTTGTGCAAATGGAATGGGGAGAGAGTTCTTTTTGAGTTTTACCGTGATTCGGAGATGTATATATTTTCTTGGGGAATGCGAAGCATGGGATGTGTAATGATTCTTTTTCTAGATGGGATTAATGGAAGGTCTTGGCTAGATGAGTTACAGTTCAATTCTGAAAAAAAGTTCATAAAATTCTTAGGCAACGGGTAGCCTCAGGTAATAAAGGAAATGTCACTGCTAATTGGAAGTGATTTGACGAGAGTATATGTCTCGGAAGAAGGGTAAGGTGATTAGACTGATGATACTTCGATAGTGTTGCGGCATTTTCTTGCTAGATCGACTGCTGATATCTGAGTTTGTTTGATGGCACAGGAGAATTTTAGAATATCCTTCGAAGAATGATTGGGTACTCTAGGTGTAATATATATTCATACTGCAGAATTTGGGATTTGGAAGCTCGAGTGGATCTTTCTTCGCTTGGTATATTAGATTCTGGATATGATATTGGGTTGTAGACTGGTTGTCTCAGTGTTGGGTTATTCTAGACTATTGTGCTACGGGTTATATCGGAAAATGCCACAGGTTGCGTGGCGGAGCGCGTCGGATTATGTTCTAGTAGAGTGGTTGTATTTCGAAGACCAGTGGACGGCTAGGAAGGATTGCTTTTCTTAATTGGGCCTTCGTGGCAGATACCAGTGCAGAGGTTTCTAACATTGATTCAGTTCCGGTATTGAGGGTCTTTTTCGGATGCGTTTCTTGTGGCCGGGCATGTCGCCGGACGAGATTGTGGATTTCGGTATTGATTTGGTGCCGGGCACCGTATCGTACGGCTCCGGCAGGAGTTAAAGTAGTGGAAGGAGAAGCTTTAGGCTTCTTGGTAATGAGTTCGTTGGTAAGCTGATTGGATACGTGTTTAGCTTGAGTTGGCCACGAGATGTATTGTTGAGGGATAGGTTGATTCGATCGTTCTTGAACTTGTTAGTGATCTGGGGAGACCTATGAGTTGCTTTTTTCTGTGCTGTGAGGCGTTAAGATTTGTTGGATATGGGCTCATATGGCGTGGTTCTATTGGGGATTCATAGTGGAAGTCGAGCGGGAGGAGTAATTAAGTGTTGCTCGGTATATGGAGTATTGGTTATGGCCTATCAGGTTGCGTGACGTATGTTATTTGTTTCACTGTGGGTGTAATGAATTGCTTTAGTTTCAGACATCAAATGTGCGCGGCTGTCAATTTTTATCATAGCGACTTGAGGTGCTTCATGTGTAACAGTGTTTGGATAGGATCGCGCATTGTAGCAAGGCTACGTGGAGTTATGACCTTTCGGGTAGATTCATTTGTTCTGTTTTATGATGTGAGACGAGGTCTCATCCTGGTGTTGTGATGGTACTGATGAGCTTGAGGTACAACTCTTTCGTTTGAGTTATTTTTCATAATTCGAGTATGTTCAGACCATTTCTTATTGGTGCGCGTATTATGCAAGTGTGGCTTAGGCTGGTGTTGAGGTATCATATCACCAAAATGGTATGTTGGATTCGAGGTGATCGTTGGTGTCATTAATGAATACGAATAGATTTGATCTCAGCTTGTTAGAAGTATAAATATCGAGGTTCGGCTCGAAAATCTGTTCTGGTATTAGTCAAGAAGGAAGTGGCTTCGTGTATGGGTGATCTGAGAAATGGTTATGGTTTATTGTGTGTTCATTTATCATTGGAAGTATATGAAAGAGTAGGGATGAATTTTATCTAACAAGAGTTTTTTTATAGATATTTGATTGTCGTGGGCAGTTGCTATGAATGGAAGTTATCGCTGCATGTGTTTGAGTTATGTGGTATATCATATGATTACAGCCGAGGTTACATGTATGGGTTATTACAGTTAGTTCGGGTTTATTCCGAATAAATATGTAAGGTTCTGATCTTGTGTAAGATTTCGGAAAGTGCAATGTGGTCCTACGGTTTATGGTCTAGATGGACTGTGAAATTTCAGCTGTGTTGTATTATCAGACCTATGTGAGATGGGTGACGTAGGATCACCCCGGGTATATGCTTGGTAAGGTCATTCAGCTATTGGTTGGCTTCTAGTACAACTCTGGGTACGCTCAAGGACGAGCGATTGTTTAAGTTGGGGAGGATGTGACGACCCGACCCGTTGTCTCATGTGTTATTGCTCCGTTTCCCCCTTTTCATGCTTCTTCATGTTTCGTTATCGGTATGTGGTGTGTTAGAGTTGATTTGGACTAGTTTTGATAAGAAATGAGACACTTAGTCTCTTTAAGGAAGACTTAAGTTGGAAAAGTCAACCGAACGTTGACTTATGAGTTAGAAGGTTCGGATGTGATTTCCGGTGATTCGGTTAGCTTCGGCAAATGATTTGTGACTTAGGAGCGTGGCCGGAAGTGATTTTGGAGGTCCGGTGCAGAATTAGACTTGAATTGGCGAAATTAGTATTTTGGCGAATTCCGGTTGATGGGTGAGATTTTGATCCGAGGGTTGGAAGGGAATTTCGAGAGTTTTTGTAGCTTCGTTGGGTGATTTTGGATATGTGTGCAAATTTTTAGGTCATTCGGACATCGTTTGGTTGAGTTTTTGAACGAATGCGTGTTTCGGAAGTTTTGAAGAAACTTGGGCTTGAATCCGATGTTAATTGATGATTTTAGTGTTGTTTGATGTGTTTTGAGGATTGGAACAAGTTTGAATAATGTTTTAGGAGGTGTGGCTATCGGAAGGAAATTTCGGGTGGCTATCGGGGTGATTTCGCGTGGCTATGGGAAGGAAATTTGAAGTTGGAATTCCAGGTTTTTGGTTGCAGCAGGTGTTTCCGCATCTACGGAAAGGAAACCACAGATGCGGTTACGCAGAAGCGGAGCCAGGTATCGCATGTGCGAAAAGGTTGAGGTTGAGCAATTTCCACAGAAGCGGAAAAGCTATCCGCATAAGCGGGTCCTCATAAGCAGAAGTTATACCGCAGGAGCGGTTTTGGCATTCTCTTGATATTCCGCAGAAGCGGAAGGCGGGCCATATAGGCGGTCCCGCTGATGCAAAATGTGGAACGCAGAAGAGGTAGGGTCCCTTAAGTGAAGGTGCGCAGAAGCGGACGTGGACCGCAGATGCGGAGGTCGCAGAAGCGACGTTTTCTCCGCAGAAGCGAAATCTGGGCTGGTCATAAAGGGTTTTATTGAAACATTTTGTCCGTGAGGGTTATGTATTTTCCACCATTTTTGAGCGAGCATTGAGAGCTTTGAGGCGATTTTGAAGAGGGATTCAAGGAGGAATGAGTAGAGGTAAGTTCCTTGGCTTAAATACATGAGATTATGATAGATTTAACATGGAAATTAGTTGAAATTCATTAAAAAGGGGGTAAAGCTAGGGCTTGAGTTTTTGATATTTCAAATTGGGTTTTGATAGGTCATTTGAGATTGGATTTGGGAGTTCTTGGTATGTATGGACTCGTGGAGAGACGAGGAATCCGGTAATATGAGTTTTGTAATTTTTTGAGAAGCGGGCCCGGGGCTCGGGTTTTGCTAGTTTCGAGAGTTTTGCTATATTTCGATTGTTTTCGATTGGGTGTTATTCCCTTGGAATATTGTGATGTATTCGCTCTAATTTTGTTTAGATTCAACGTGCGTGGAGGCCGATTTGAGGGGCAAGGCATCACGAGCGAGGGATTTCATCGGTTCAAGGTGAGTAATGATCGTAAATGATATCCTGAGGGTTTGAAACCCCGAATTTGCACACAGTAGTGCTATATTGTGGTGACTTGCACGCCGGATAGCGAGCGTGGGGTAGAGCACCGTTGGGGATTGTGACTTGGTCCGTCCCGATTGTTGATTTTACCGCATATTTGACTATGACGTGTTGTTTTTCACTATGACTTTGGCTTATTGCCATATTTTGGGCTTATTGCCGACTGTTTGAACTCCTTGTGAGCTATCATCATTGTTTTCCTCACTACTTGAAATATTATTTGAACTCAGTCCATTTGAATTACACTGTTTCATGAACTCAGCTGTATTTTTACTCAACCTTGAGTTTTAACTGATATTTGAACTATTGTTTGAGCTGAGCATTTTCGTTTTCATTGATGCCCGAGGGGATTATGATTATTTTTGGACTGATTGAGACCGAGGGCCATGATTGAGGATCTGATGAGTGATGTGAGGAGGCTTTCAGGCCTCGAGTGATGTGAGGAGGCTTTTAGGCCTCGAGCGATATGTGAGGAGGCTTTCAGGCCTCGCGTATTTTGTGAGAAGGCTTTCAGGCCTTATGATGATATAGCGCTTGGACTGTAGGAGCCCCTCCGGAGTCTGCACACCCACAGTGAGTGCGGGTACCCTATGTGAGTTGGGAGTGAGCCCGAGGGGCTGATGTGAAGTGGGAGTGAGCCCGAAGGGCTGATGTTGTACCATGTGATTGAGACTGAGCCCGAGGGGCTGATACTGTTATGAGCGGTTGATATTGAGCCCGAGGGGCTAATACTGTTTTGAGCTGTGCCCGAGGGGCGAACTTTTACGTGCTCATCTTACATACTTATTTGCATTTTTACCTGTTATACTGTGGTATTTGTGCCCGAGGGGCGAATTTTCTGTGCTAATCAGCACTAACTATTTTTAAACAATTTTCATAATTATTGAAACGACCATTTTCAAAATACATTTGAACTGAGCCGAAACATTTCTAAAGAGTTCATTGATTTCCCCGTTTTCTCGGAAATTGTACTCGGCTTCTGTATAGCCTGTTTATTGCTTTACGTGATTTCTTGCTGCTCAGTTATTATTTAATTTTATTACTCATTGAGTTGGAGTACTCACTTTACTCCCTGCACCTCGCGTGCAGTTGCAGGTATTGTTCACTCGAAAGCGGGTTAATAGCTGATTGAAGGTATTACTACTATTGTGGGCAAGGTGACCGCTAGCGTTCGCGGCATCGGACTTTATCTTTTGATTCCAGATTTTATTCTGTATATTATTATTGGCCCAGTAGTTGTGTTCAGTCTTCTTTAGATGCTCGTGACTTATGATACCCCGGTCGGGTTGTGTTGGGTTGTAATTAACCGGTTTTAATGCCATTAAGTTGTATTTTATATTCATTATGTTTAAGAATTGTTAAAGAGACGAATTGGGTTAGTTGGCTGGCCTTGTCTTCATGAGAGGCGCCATCATGACCGGGTTTGAAAATTGGGTCGTGACAAGCATTTTACAATTATAAAATTATTTTTAGTATTTTTTGATTAATATTTATATGTTATTGATTAGTTCAGTGTCTTTAATTTATTTTGAAAATAATTTTAACTATTTTATATAAAATAAAAGAGGAAAATTGGCTATTTAACACATAACCCTTTATTGTTTCAATTTTAGCCCAATTTAACCCCACCCCATCAGATACCCAATCCAAATCCGCCCATCCCAATTTCTAAAAAACCCGGCCCAACTCCAAATCAATCTGAGCCGTTGATTATATAAGATCAATGGCCCAGATCTGTTTTCCTTAATTAAATCCTAACTACCCCCGACCCCTCAGTCTTCGAGACCGGTCTCTCTCTACTTCGTCTCGTCCTCTCCTCCTTCTCTTTAGAATCTTCGTCTTCTTCGATGGCCTTCACCATCTCTCCGGCCACCTCCAGCCTCACCTCATTCGACCACCAGCTGTCGTGAAACCTTATCTCGCCGATTCCCTCTATCCTTGAGACTCCAGAAGCCTCCGCCATACAAGTCAGTCACTGAAGCTTCCCCTGGTGTGTTTTCGGCCTTTCTCTGGCGAGTTTTGTCTCGATGGTGTTCTAATCACTATGGTTCCTTAATTTCACGGCCAGGTTATCCCTACTTCCTCTATTTTCTTAGGAAACCCTAACCTCGACCCAAGTCTCTTAAAAACCCGTCTGTATTTTAATGATTTGTGACTCACTCCTTCATGTTTTAAACCTTTCTTTACTCGATCTTTACAAATGATCAAGTTTTAAGCATCTTTGTCTCCTATTTGAAACTAGGGTTTTTCGACCCTATTTTTTTGTGGCAATCCAATAGGCAAGCGCCTAGGGCTAGTTTTTTTATATATAAAGATAAAATTAAACAACAAAGTTTGTCTGGAGTTCTTACTTGATGAAACTGATAAAAATGAAAATTACATTCAAACAATTACCAATATTGAGTAACGTACCCAACATTGATATCACATTTTTCCTATTCCAATTTGTAATAGCAAGCTTGCATTGAAGAAATCATTTTTAATCCCAACTCGTTTCCTTTTTTGTCCCTCTCCATATGCATTTGTTGACACAGTAGTGTGTTCTTGTCATGCATTTGGTATCCAATATTGGGTGATGCTCCATGTATTAAACAATGTACAAGCTCCTCCACTCAATGATTGCTTTTTAATATTCCAAGAGGCATGTCTAGAGTTGTCACGCCCCAAAACCGAGGGACACGACCGATACTCAACCGGAGGACCCCAGTCAAGCGGACCTGGAATTGCCTTTCCTATCCCACGAATTACCCTGTGATTTCATTAAACATTAATCATGTGAGATTTCCATTTAGACTTAAACATAACTTACAACCAGAATTCATTTCCACTCTTTATCATTATCAACATATGATACCAAATACTTACAAAATATGTACCATATTTACCAACGTGGATCGTGATTCCGAACCGTACCAATACTTAGCCAAAATATTCATGGACACTACCCACATTATGTCTACGGAGCCTTTACGAATACTAAGAACTTAACCAATACTTGCCGGCGACAAGGCCCCGGCTATACCTTACAATACACAATAAACTTAAAAGAAGGTAGCATGAACCACACATGGCCCGAGAGGAAATGGGGCTCACCAATGCAGCTGATGGAATGGATAAGAGGCACTACTGTCTGTGGACTGAATTACCTGCTTTGGGACCACCTACAATCATCATAAGAGTGTAGCGCCCCTTGCAAAAAGGGACGTCAGTACATTTGAATTGTACTGGTATGTATGAACAAACTTTATCTCAAGTAATATCAACAATGCACAGATAAGAGACAGTTAGTAGAACCAACAAACATTGCATAGAAAATAGAAACAACCAACATCAAGAGTCCACGGTACTAGTATGTAGGATCAAACTTCATCCCAATTACAATTAAGCAATACACTTGTAAGAGGAAGTAATAGAACTCACAAACATTGCAAATAGGAAGCAACAACCAAAATCACAAGTTTCACAATCTCTCCTTTTCCCTTTCCAACATTTCCATATTCAAGAGTTTCATATACTTTCATTTCAATAGTGATTATGATAACTTTTCCATCCTTATTACCTAGACCACCCGTATTACCTCGGCCACCCTTATCACCACAACCCAAACCTTATTACTTCGTGTTGCAGCGCGCAACTCGACCCCGCCTGAAAATCATATTTTTCAATCACAATCACAAACAATACATCACAAGAATCATCATTTCAAGGAAACACAAGTTCATGTCAACAATTCATATAATTGGGCCCAAGGCACCATAATTGTCACCAAGCAGTAATTCATGTACAAGGTGTTGCCATAATCATTCAACTCATTTACGTCATTTCATAATACCCCCTTTCATTACTTACCACGCAGGGTTTTTATCCAATATACACATTCCCACATTTGGGCACATTAACATTCTTTCATTTGTTAACACATATTTCCATGTCGGCATCCTCAAGCATTTGCAAGCTTTGCACATAATAAGGTAGGTACATCAAATCACTTTTCACAATCACATATAACACGGTGGTGTGGAAATCAACTAATACAATCAATACACATATTTTCATACAAGGTACACATACCGTATGCTCGTCACAACAAGGGGATTCTACAAGAGTTAAAGTTAGCCATACATACCTCAATTTCGCCCCTTAATGATACTACAATGATCCAATATACTTAAGCAACTTCAATCTACAATACAACATTCAATGAGACCAATATTAGTACTAAATTCCATAACTTATGCCATTTAGGCCTATTATCAAACATCTTGTAGGCATATATCTTTACACCTCATATCTATAGTATTGGTTCATCCAAGTATCACTATTAACCAACAATTCATCCCACTATTTTTCATCAATAATTTATACTCCTAACATCACATGTGTGATCAACCATTCACACCCAACCAACAAAATTCCATCGAATAATCATCTTTAAATCCCTACCATGGTCATGTATTTAAATTGGGAATTTATAGCCTCCAATCACCATAAGTTGTAATACATGATTCATACTCATAATCCTATAATAACACCATATATGTAAGTCTAAGGCGTAGGATTACCTCTTGTATACCAATTCTTGAAAGACAACTTTGGGGTGTTCTTGAGGTTTTGAAGAAATTCTATGAAATCCAACCAAAATCATGTTGTAACTAGTAATTGAGAAGTGAAATCACCATGAAAACACACTTAAAAACTCACCTTAGGTGTGCAATTTTATGCCTTGGTCGAGTAGGGGTGTTGGGGAAGCCCTAGGCTTGAGAAATGACTCAAGTTCTGTCATTTCCCGTCCTTAGGTACTTAAAAACGTTCCAGGCACGCGAACTTTTGCATAGTTTGTGCGTTGTTCGCGCGTCGGGCAGAATACTCAGCAAAAATGTGCGAACTTTCGCAAAGTTCGCGCGAGTGAAACCTGACCAGTAAAATGCTCATAACTTTCTGTATACACCTCCAAATGACAAACGGTTTGTTGCGTTGGAAACGATACTCAAAGGGATTTAATTTGATAGGTGGATCCTCATACAACTCCTTATATAACTGGAGATATGATCGTTCAAAGTGAGTACTAGTGCAAACTCATTTGGAACTTTAGCCTACTATGAACTCTTCCCATTTGGCTTAGACTTAGGCTTACCATTGGACCTCACATCACTTATTATATGACCTATACACTTGTTAACCAAATCAAATTCATTTACACTATATTTAAAGCACATAAAAATATTACAATTAGTCTACATGACACCCCGAATCCTATATTGTTTGGAAAAAAAAATCCGGGGTCTTACATTCTCCCCTGCTTAGGATCATTCGTCCTCGAATGAGAGATAGAGCCTGACCCAAACACTTAACATAACAAATCTCTTTTCTATCCTACCTCAAATTCCTAAATATTTGACGAACTCTCAAATTTTTCAAAATTTCGGCAGCATCTCCTTTGTAACTAAGCCTATCCACCTGTCAGCGAATCACCCCAAACCATCCTAAAAACTCATCAATAACTCGACAAAGCATCACAATGTATGTACCCATAACACTAATTCTCAGCATCACAAGAACTACATTATCATAATGACATATGAACATGGACTACACATTTTTTTAGATCATAACACCTATAAGGTACCTTTCAAGTCAAAACTAATTGATATACAACCAAGCAAAAAAAAAACTATTTTCCTTCCACGACACTTTCGGCCTTCAAGGTGGCCTCCTCGACTTACAAACTTTGCCATAACACGTTTATGAAAATAATATCAACTCCCAAACATACATAACAAGGTTGACAGATAGACACCTCACATGAGTTAACTACCCATTAACTTTACCTTTAATAACTTCCACCATACAATTTATATTTCATAACAACATTTTCAGTTCATATTTCAATCACCGTGAGTTTCATTATAAGAACACTATTTCAATACAACCAACTATTCGTATGAATTCAAGCCACAACAAATCTTCCCCAACAATGAGTCACATAAGAAATTATCAAAATCAATTTAGAACAATTAAATCAACCATAATTCCTATTCATCATTTCAATTCACAATTCAATCACAGAAAATCTCATCATTTCCCATTTTCAACATTGTTTCATCGCATTCAAGGACTTTCCTAAATTTCATTTCAATCATGATAGATTTCATTTCAATAGTGATAACGATCACTTTCCATCCTTATTACCTCGGCCATCCTTATTACTTCGGCCACCCTTATCACCCCAACCCAGCATTATCCAACCTTATTACCTCGGCCACCCTTATCATCCCAACCCAGTTTCATACAACAACAACAATGCACAATTCAATCACATGGCTTCAGGCCATCCCAAACATCATTTCACAATTCACATAGAGCTCCACAATCAACACAAATACCATTTTCCATCATATTCCCACAGTCCGTACATAATTCAATTCACAACAATTATTGCCCAACGATGTTCCACACGTAACATTACCAATCCTTCATACCGGCATAATTAGAGTATTCTAGCCAACCTTTCATATGGTGAAACATTCACAAGTAAATCATCCTTTCATAATTCCAAATAACATAACACATGGATTTCAACTAGACAATCAGAGAATAGGGCATCATGCCTCAACATATTTAGAACACCCAACTTACACATACTCAGGCAATTAACACGTAGCAATTCAGCAATGTATTTAATAGCAACATCAATCAATCAATTTAGTCACAAAGATTTTCATCATCAAGAATGTAAATTCATAACAACTGAATTTCCATATGAAAGCAAAGGCACAACAGTCTCTACCAAGCAGTGAGTCATGTACGGTATTCCATATCCATTTAGATTAGTCAATTCAATTCACTTTTCTTTCCCATCATTCAGTACACAACCCTCAACACTTGGATACTTTCAACAATTGAGTTCATTATCATTTTCACTCATCTAGTACCACTTTCCTTCACATTGATAAGTTCATGCATATAACGAGCATCAACATATAATTCCATTAGATAAATCCATATTTTCTTTTCATTATTTACTACACATCATTTAGCACTTAGATATATTCAACAATTCATAGTAACAACAACAACCCATAATTCCATCACGTGGCATCATACCATCAAGAATATCATTTCATAGCCGCCAAACAATCAAGTGTTCGTAATAGTCCCTACCAGCCATTAATGTAATCATAAAGGTGTCCATCAACAGGAATATAATTTTGTTTCAAACAACAATCCATATGAAGTCAAGCCATGATGATTCTTGCCAATAATGCATCATATAGGATATTACCATGATCATCTAGTTCAATCAAATCAATTCACAACCTTCTTTTATCACTACCTCCTTAGACATAAACATATGAAAACACAAAGTACATGAGGAACAGTTACGGGAAACATCATACTCCTAGTGCAACCTAATGGGGAAAATGCACTTGTGTACCCTTCATTATTGATTCACATAACATTTTCATAATTAATTCTAAATCTCCACACGAACACCCAACTGAACATGTGGTGACCTTCAACGATTTCTCTAAGGTGTGCTATCATGAATTGACCACAACATTACCGATCGAATATACGTGATCACAGGGTGATGCTTCTTCCTTCAACATATTTTAACCTCTAATACCCAATAGATCTAATACAATGAGGATCAACGGAGTTCAAGATAGGGCTGGAATTATTCAGGAACCCATTAGAATACTAAGCCGAGCATTTCCTAGTGTTATATGCTCATTGCCATGGGGATTTCTACTAACGATGCTGACATTGTTTACTCTTGGTGACGACATCAATCATCAAATAACTGAATCATAGTGGTAACTAGTATTCTTAGATGAGGTGGATGCTATGAATGCAACTTTCATATTTAAAAGAAGTGGTTCTTTCCAGATATGAGCTGCGTGCAGGGCATGTTCGGGAAGACAAAGACACCAACATCAGATATCCTTTGGAGGCGATGTGTTATGCATGGGGTAACAATAATTTATCCATTCCAGTTATGCCTTTACCTACCACAATAAGCTCTATAGTGAAGTGGTCAAATATGATACACCAATTGTCTCCCTGAGTGGAAGGTATGTAGTTCAACTCAAATAGCAAGACTCTTGCAAGATGGAGGCAATAAAGGCCACAAAGAATTCATGGAGTTTGACTAGAAATTTTATAGCTACAACTCAATTCAAGGACATGAATATAGAGCTCAATGTCATAAGGGATTGCATATAAGAAAACTTGCGGTGAGGTGGATTCACGAACTATTGAATCTCATTCAAAGAGTAGGTGCATGCAATGGTTTGTGACTCAACATTTATTGAGACCATGCCTATGAAAATCCTTCAATATGAATGTACATATGCAACAAGAGTACGTTGGTACCATACTGATATACTATAGGATTTGGCGATGCAGTGACATCAATAGGGAAAAAGGGCACTCACCTCTTAGCGATAGGTTTTACCAATTCATCCACAACTCGATACATTCTCCTAAAAGGCCCTTGGGCAGTCCCTTTGGATTCAATGGTGGGATAATTCCCTCCTCATGTCTTCAAACACATGGATTATAATATCACGATTACTCATTTTGAGAGAAAATCTTGGAGAGAAAACTAACTCCCTAACTTGAGCTCTATTGCACGATTGGAGTATCAAAGAATGGTGAAATTCCTAAATGTCCATGTAGCCCCCTAATTATAGATGTGGTCGAAAACACACCGATAAGAAGGGCTCTATGAGACACGGCTCCGAGACATCCTAGGACACTTTAAAACCTTAGGCTCTGATACCAAGTTTGTCACGCCCCAAAACCGAGGGACACGACCGACACTAAACCGGAGGACCCCAGTCAAGCAGACATGGAATTGCCTTTCCTATCCCACGCATTACCCCGTGATTTCAATAAACATTAATCATGTGAGATTGCCATTTAGACTTAAACATAACTTACAACCAGAATTCATTTCCACTCTTTATCATTACCAACATATGATACCAGATACTTACAAAATATGTACCATATTTGCCAATGTGGATCGTGATTCCGAACCGTACCAATACTTACCCAAAATACTCATGGACACTACCCACATTATGTCTACGGAGCCTTTACGAATACTGAGAACTTAACCAATACTTGTCGGCGACAAGGCCCCGGCTATACCTTACAATACAAAATAAACTTAAAAGAAGGTGGCAGGAACCACACATGGCCCCGAGAAGAAATGGGGCTCACCAATGCAGATGACGGAATGGATAAGAGGCACTACTATCTGTGGACTGCATTACCTGCTATGGGACCACCTACAATCATCATAAGAGTGTAGCGCCCCTTGCAAAAAGGGACGTCAGTACATTTGAATTGTATTGGTATGTATGAACAAACTTTATCTCAAGTAATATCAACAATGCACAGATAAGAGACAGTTAGTAGAACCAACAAACATTGCACAGAAAATAGAAACAACCAACATCAAGAGTCCACAGCACTAGTATGTAGGATCAAACTTCATCCCAAGTACAATCAAGCAATACACTTGTAAGAGGAAGTAATAGAACTCACAAACATTGCAAATAGGAAGCAACAACCAAAATCACAAGTTTCACAATCTCTCCTTTTCCCTTTCCAACATTTCCATATTCAAGAGTTTCATATACTTTCATTTCAATAGTGATTATGATAACTTTTCCATCCTTATTACCTCGACCACCCTTATTACCTCGGCCACCCTTATCACCACAACCCAAACCTTATTACTCCGTGTTGCGGCGCGCAACTCGACCCCGCCTGACAATCATATTTTTCAGTCACAATCACAAACAATACATCACAAGAATCATCATTTCAAGGAAACACAAGTTCATGTCAACAATTCATATAATTGGGCCCAAGGCACCATAATTTTCACCAAGTAGTAATTCATGTACAAGGTGTTGCCATAATCATTCAACTCATTTACGTCATTTCATAATACCCCCTTTCATTACTTACCACGCAGGGTTTTTATCCAATATACACATTCCCACATTTGGGCACATTAACATTCTTTCATTTGTTAACACATACTTCCATGCCAGCATCCTCAAGCATTTACAAGCTTTGCACATAATAAGGTAGGTACATCAAATCACTTTTCACAATCACATATAACACGGTGGCGTGGAAATCAACTAAGATAATCAATACACATATTTTCATACAAGGTACACATACTGTATGCTCGTCACAACAAGGGGATTCTACAAGAGTTAAAGTTAGCCATACGTACCTCAATTTCGCCCCTTAATGATACTACAATTATCCAATATACTTAAGCAACTTCAATATACAATACAACATTCAATGAGACTAATATTAGTACTAAATCCCATAACTTATGCCATTTAGGCCTATTATCAAACATCTTATAGGCATAGATCTTTACACCTCATATCTATAGTATTGGTTAATCCAATTATCACTATTAACCCACAATTCATCCCACTATTTTTCTTCAATAATTTATACTCCTAACGTCACATGTGTGATCAACCATTCACACCCAACCAACAAAATTCCATCGAATAATCATCTTTAAATCCCTACCATGGTCATGTATTTAAATTGGGAATTTATAGCCTCCAATCACCATACCATAAGTTGTAATACATGATTCATACTCATAATCCCATAATAACTCCATATATGTAAGTCTAAGGTGTAGGATTACCTCTTGTAGGCCAATTCTTGAAAGACAACTTTGGGGTGTTCTTGAGGTTTTGAAGAAATCCTACGAAATCCAACCAAAATCATGTTGTAACTAGTAATTGAGAAGTGAAATCACCATGAAAACACACTTAAAAACTCACCTTAGGTGTGCAATTTGATGCCTTGGTCGAGTTGGTGGTGTTGGGGAAGCCCTAGGCTTGAGAAATGACTCAAGTTCTGTCATTTCCCGTCCTTAGGTACTTAAAAACATTCCAGGCGCGCGAACTTTTGCATAGTTCGTGCGTTGTTCGCGCGTCGGGCAGAATACTCAGCAAAACCGCGCGAACTTTCGCAAAGTTCGCGCGAGTGATGCCTGACCAGTAAAATGGTCATAACTTTCTGTATACACCTCCAAATGACAAACTGTTTGTTGCGTTGGAAACGATACTCAAAGGGCTTTAATTTGACAGGTGGATCCTCACACAACTCCTTATATAACTGGAGATATGATTGTTTAAAGTGATTACTAGTTCAAACTCATTTGGAACTTTAGCCTATTATGAACTCTTCCCATTTGGCTTAGACTTAGGCTTACCATGGGACCTCACATCACTTATTATATGACCTATACACTAGTTAACCACATCAAATTCATTTACACTATATCTAAAGCACATAAAAATATTACAATTAGTCTACATGACACCCCGAATCCTATATTGTTTGGAAGAAAAACAATTCCGGGGTCTTACAAGAGTCCTTGGTATCCATGCGCTGAATCCTCCTTAGCATGTGTGCATTGTGTATCTCTTGATGGTCCCACGCTCATTTGGATTTCTCCTTCAGCATGCGTCGATTCCTCCATAAGCATGCGTGCCTTTGGATTCCTCCATGAGCATGCGTCCTCGATCAGTGGTTATGTATTTGTTAAAACCATGAGCGTCTCTCGAGGCCTTGTCTTTGTTCCATTGAGATTTTCCTATGTATTTAATTATTATGTCTCAAATCATGTGATTCCAAACCGCATGCTCCCATGTATGAAACCTATGTGCCAAGTCTTGCATGCATGCTCCATTCGAAATCATGTGTGCATTTAAATTTGGATTGTAGCCATGCCTTGACTCTAGGCGTGTGTAAGCTTTATTTGTCTTGAGCAACAACATGCACCTCGAATGTTTAACTATTCCATGGGAAATTTTAATGACCCATGCTTTGTCCCAATCTTTAGGTGTGTAGAAAACACCACCCAATGTTTCTTTATTTAATTTCCCAAGGCTAATGTCTAAACCGGCATGCTCTTCTACACTATGGACAATATTTCTTGGCATGTGCACGCATGCGTTCTTATGCCTTTGATTCCTACATTGTAGAGAGTATTCCTTGGCATTTGCAGGCACACTTGTAAGCCTTTTGCTTATGTCGGACATGCTTGTAAGCCTTTTGCTTCTATCTAGCAAAGAACTCTCTGAATTGTAAACTCCTGAACCCTCTATCTCCATATCTTCGTTTACTAATCTCCCGCAAAACCTTTGATCCAATGTCCTGCTTGTGCCTTCCCTTACTTCCCTCTCCATAGATTGAGTTCATAGTACTGATACCACCAAGTAAGAGTTGTTTAAGGGAGGACACATGCCCGAAGTAAATTTCCCTGCAAAAAAGATAGCTAGGTTAGTAATACCAGTTCCAGATGTCCTCCGGTTCCTGTTATTCCTCTCCTCCTCTCCTCTTAACTTCTTGCTACTTTGACTCTTATATACGGGCATTGTAACTTATCACTGTTGACAATTTTCCTCCCTTGGACATCCAGATCTCCAAAACCATTGCATTCTATCGGTCTAAAGTCTAGACCATAATTGGCTATGTGATCTGCCAATTTGTTACCCTCCCTTAATGTGTGAGCCACCTTCAGATTGCATATATCCATCAATTCTTTTATCTTTTCCATATAAACTACCACAGACCATGGTATTGTCCATTCCCCTAGGATTACATTTTTAACTGGCATTGAGTCAGTATGCAATTCGATAAGTATTTAATCATGTGCAACACAATATCTTAATGCTTCCAGAATGGCTTTCATCTCTGCTTCAGTATTTGTGCCCTCTTCTATCTCCTTGCCACACCTATATACTACATCCCCTTCCTTATTTCGCAGCACAAAACCAATAGAACTCCTACCAGGATTTCCCCTAGAAGCCCCAACTGTATTGACCTTCACCCAGCATTGTTCAGGAAATTCCCACATCACCTTAGTATATTTCAACTTAGGTGTAAATTGCTCCAGCATATGAATAAGATCAGGACATTTGTGTGGAACATTTTGTAAACTTGGCTTTCTGAATTTTACCTGATATTGTAGAGTAGTAGAAACCTCGTATAACACCCTATTTACTGAAACATCATCTCTATATTTGTATGAATTCCTCCTTTTCCATATTTCCTACACTATAATAGATGGTAGAGCTTGAATTATTGACTTCATTCTTGGTATCACTTGGGCATTCCAACACTTCACGATGGCTTGGTAAAATGTTAACCCCTCGACTTTAATACCAGCAGCAGATAAAAAGTACTGCCACACTTTCTTGCAGCATAAAATTTGAAGAATAAGTGTGCAAGTGTTTCTTCTTGAGGCATCACACAACACCAACATCTAGATGCCATTAAGTATCCTAATCTCCTGAGGAAATCATCTAGAGGTAGCTTATTCTTCCACACCTTCCATATAAAGAAAGACACCTTAAAATGTAAGCCTTTTATCCAGATCATCTTATAAGCATTACATGATTCCCTTCTCCTCCTTATGTATTTCCATGCAGAACTCACACTGAAGTTACCCCTTGTCTCCAACATCCAAAATGGTCTGTCCAGCACAATGTTTTCCCCCGGTGGTTTGATATGTTGTAGAATATGATTAGCCAAATCTTCAGGTAACAACTGTCTTAATTTTAGATCATTCCATCTCCTGCCCTGCAACACTTGATTAACATTTTGAATTGATTCATCACAGAAGAAATCAGGTGGAGTGGAAAAGTACAGAGTTCCTAGTCTAGTCTAGTTTTCAAACCAAAACAAAGAAGATCCCATCTTTGGCTGCCATAGAATCTGCTGTTCAATGAGATCCCTACATTTTTGTAGTACTTTTGGCTCATGAATGAGCTCCATAGAGATGGATTTGTTCTGAAATTCCACCATAGATTACAGGAAAAGGCTTTGGAAACATCATGAAGAGATCTAAATCCTATTCCCCCTCCTCATATGGTAAGCATAATATATCCCAAGAATCCCAATGTCTATTGCCTCCTTCTATTGAATTTCGATCCTGTTTTCAGAAATGTTTCCTCTAATTTTTTTAAAAAAAAAATATCTCTAATGTGTTTAGTGTTATTATCTCCTGATTTTATGTTATTCTAATGAGTATTGATGAAACTCTAGGTATTCTGGGTTGTTTCTTTGCTATTTGACTATGCATCTATGTGTTCTCTGCAACTCCTGCGTTGATTCATTGTTTTGACCTTTAGTTCCTGCTGTTCTATGAGTACTTCTCCCTGTTAATTGCATGACTGCTATTTAAATGCTTGATGATTCCTATGGTTTGTTACTTGTTACTTGTATTGATCCTTTTGTGTATTAACTATGATACTTGCCTTAGAACTTTTTACTGATTTTGTGTATTTTCCTTTAACCATGATACTTGCCTTAGAACTCTTTACTGATTTTGTGTATTTTCCTTTAACTGTGATACTTGCCTTAACACTCTTTACTGATTTTGTGTATTTCCTTACTTGTTAACATCTGCCTTAACTGATAATTGATTCCCTGCGATACCAGGGGATCTCTTACTGATTTTCATAATGATACTCTGCCTTATTTTATATGCAAGCATGTCGCCAATTGATTCTTACTTTCCTTAATTCATATGTTCTGTACCTGGTCCTAATCACATGCCTTATTCCGTACTACTCTCTGTATGATTAAAATTAGTCTTTCAATTAGTTCTCTTTCCTTATTTGTCACTATGGTAGCCGTTTGAACTAGGACTCCCCAACTAAAGGGGAGTACTTACATTGATTGGGATTCTAATTGTATTTACTTCTATAATTATACTACACTTTACTTCTTATCTTATTTTTCTACTCGTTTTCATAACTATACATACTCTACTCTTTCATTAGAAAAAAGGGACATCAGTGAATACTCTCAATTCTACATTCTCTTGTGCTCTTTCTCTCTTTCTCCTTTTGCTCTATTGCTGTTCTCTTCTCTTGCCTATTATTAGACGGTTGTAAGCCAAGGCTAATATTGTGTTATCACTTTGTCTTTATGTCCTGCTCTTACTCTCTTACTAGTATGTCCTAATTAATCTTCAAGCCTCCAATAAATGTGTTTATTCTTGTTTCAGTTCATTATCTTCCTGATTTCTTCTATTTACACTTCTACTGCTCAACATGCGATTGATTCTTTTGTTTTAGAACTTTACCATGTCTTATCTCTTTTGACTTACATGCTAAGTCTATAATATGACCGTTGTCTATTCCTAACTTCTACTTGCTATGCCTGTATCTTATTGCTGTACATTATCATGCCTAAACTTTACCACTTCCTAATTCCCCTGATCCCTGGCACATTATATGTCCTTCTTGATTTACATGCTTCTAAATGTTGTTTATCTTAACTGTTATAATTGTCCCCCTGTTACTATCTAATTATTATGTCTAAGATTGACCATTTCTTGGTCCCCTGAATCTTCTGATTCTGTGTAGTCATGCTTCAGTGAGCTTTCATAAGTCTCTGTATCTCCTTTAGCATTATGTGATCTATCTGTTCCCTTTCCCATGATCCTTGTATGCAATCCTATGCTGTTGAACTACTGTAACTAGTGCTTCTGCTGTTTTTTAAAAACAAATCCCTTCTTTTGAAAACTCTTTTAAACTACTCCTTCCTGCACTTCACACTACTCTTAGAGAATAGGTTCTACCCTCTTCGTGTGAGCATTGCTTTGGGTACCCCTGAGTACTCACTGAACTTTGACACACAAGGCTGGTAATCCCACACTGCATCTTTCCCGCATTCTACTAAGTGTTTAGGTGCTGGTATTGGCCGGGGACCCAATGGGGACCTAGGGAGCTTTGCCGCACCTAGACCATGGCAAAGGTTATGAAACTCGAAGGGTGTGAGGTTGGAAGATTGGGCCTGATTGAAGGCTCCCTATAGAATAACTTCTTATTTTTTGTTCCTTTTTACTGTAATTCAGATACTATTGTTTTGTAATAATTTGTAAATGAATGATTGGGGGTTGAATAGTGAATATGGGGGTAGGGGTATGCATGTTTATTTTAATGGGTAGAAAACATGTTTATAGGTTTTTATTTACCTATTTGCGCAATAGATAACCTGCTTAGGACATGTATTTCATATGTTAGAAATCCTGCTTTAGGTCTTTCACTCTCAGTATGTTATTGCACTCACTTCATCAATTAATAACAAGCCGAATAAGATGTCATTACTGCATTGGCATATTAGAAACCATGTTTTTGGTACTCCTATGTGCATTAGATATCTTGTCCTTAGGACTTCTTATCTGTTCGAATTGCAGTGGTTAATTAGCATGTTAGCCTAATAACCTTGCTAAAATATGGCTAAATGTCTTAAAAATGCTTCTGCAAGTACCTTATCATGCGTACGTTAGAAAAAATCAGAATCAAATATGCATGTCCACTCTTTAAGCTAATCAGACAATGTATATGATGCCTAAGCAAACTTTAGGCCTAATAAGAATCGATTAATCATGTTGTTACCAGTTTAAGACTAACTAGCCTTTTTTAGTTTTGAACTCTGCCGCTCCCATTCTTATTTTGACTCTCTAAAGTTCACTCTATTTTTATTCAAAAATCCTACTCTTTCTGGAAACGATTTTGAAATGGTACATCTATTACTCTCTCTGAGTTTCTGATTTTTATGTTTTCAAAATACTAGGTTGCCATTCTCTGCCTAGAATCATGCTATTTTACTTGTCCTGCACCTCGTTAAACTACTGTCACTACTTTATTTTAAAACCATGCTTTAACGGTTTTTTTTTCACTAACTCAACTGCTGTTACCTATTCCCTTTTTGTAAAAAAACTCCTATCTTTGAGACCTTGAATGTGTTTGAGACGTGCTAATTATGTGTTCACTTGTAGAGGGATCTGTGAGCCTTTATTTGTCCTTGTATGTTCCCTTATGTCCAGTCCTATTTGTTATGTATGTCGCTTAGCATTTTAACCTTTAAACCTAAGGGTTCAGCCTAGTCCCTACCACGTAGGAATAGTGGTCCTAAATACCCTCCAGGACTTATAGGATGGGACGGGTAATAGCACGCAATAAGTATTCGTGACCAACTCACGCTTTTAATAACCTTTACGGGGTGGGAAGGGTAGAATATGTAGATGATGATCGATGAACTAATATCTCATGTAGCCCCTTTTGAGGCACGATTACTATATATCGCATTGATAATCCATATTAATCATAAACCTAGGACCCCTCTCCCTTTGTTTGTTTTCATCTCTTCTTGTAAAACTATTCAATTTTTTCATAAATCTCTTCCTTCCCTACTTATATTCAAAGCTCTTTTTGGCTTATTTGCAATGTTGTATATTTGAATCTTTGATTTTCTACTTGATTATGTGAAGTCACAATATAACATGGTCGTAAACCACACTAGTGGATCTTGAGGGGTGCCTAACACCTTCCCCTCAAGATAATTTCTAGCCCTTACCCAAACTCTGGTTTTCCAACTCAAAAACCCTTTTTAGTGTCCTAATGCACTTTTATCATTAGGTGGCGACTCTTCAATTCCAGAAACCCAATTCCTAAAAGGGAAAAGATTTGTCCTCCAAAAATGTCGTAAACCCGATTTCGCCTTTTAAGGAAGAAAAAGGGGGCATCGACAGTCACAAGAATCTAATAAAGAACCTGATCTTCCATCTAACGGTTGTGTAAGATACCATCAGGTAAAAGTAGCTAAAGTATTTTCTGACCAAGACTACCTCACATCAATACCGTTGTAGGTAAACACGCATGACGATCATAGAAGCTAAAGGTATAGCTATGAACTGTGAGAGGGAAGCTGCTAAAACTTTGTTCAAAAGACTGCTTTGGCATCAGATTCCTGTATCTCAGGTTAGTAGTAATGTGGTTATTCTGCATGCCCTCATATAAAAAATGTGTTTAACAAAATTAATTCAAAAGCCACATCATCTGACTTTTTAGTGTCTGCATGTCATGTCTTGTCTTTCAAATCCTTTCATCTCCTCTGCACAGTAACACTTTCCCACAAACCTACCGCCGTTCTTCAGAAACTATTTAGAACCTGTTTCGCTCTCCACTCATCATTAGCCCTTCTTCCAATAAAACCTTCTTTTTCCCTCAAGACAAGTCATGAACTTTCATCTACTCTGTACAGCTGGGATCTTCTTTTCATCTCTCTCTATACTCATCTACCAAGTATCCATCTAATGGCTATCAAAAAGTTGTCTCATTCTCCCACCATTGACATCGTTCCCACTTCATCATTATCCTTGAAATCATCACCAGAGCGTCATTATTTCACACCCTCTACTACCTTGCCAACTGCTGGTTCCTCCTCCACTCCCACAGTTTTTCCATTTTTGATAAACCCTATTTACCATTATTTTGAGTATCCTATGTCTAGTCAATCCTATGATCTCATCAAAAAATACACAAAAGGTTTTATTCCTCAAGTATGAGAAGCCCCTGAGGATGATCCTAACCATTATCTGAACACCTCCATGTTGGATTCAGTGACTCTCAAGGAGTCACCAGAAAAGGAAGCAACTCATAACATCATGGCTATAGCAGCTGAGAGTGTGATGAATGAAGAAGCATATCTCTCGTCTGAGTACCAGGGGGAAGAAATTCCATTCCTAGGAGATGTAAGAACCACAGCACTCCTGAAGTCTTTGGCTTATGAGATATTCTCACAAAAGCCTTCTGATAAACCTGATTCTCTTCCATGCAAACCTACTTCTGCACCTCCCGTTCACTCCAAGCTCTTAGAGTCTTCCTCCAAATCACTCGCCATCAGGTCACTACAACAAGAGAGTTCTGAGTCCTCATTTCAGAAAAGTAAGAGGAGTGTCAAGACAAGGAAAAAGAGGAAAATGAATCCAAAAGATTTCATCAAGAGTGCGTCAGTAAACCAAATAGACCAAGATGCTTCCAAGGAACCTGGTTCATTAGTACAACAATCTATGACAATTCAACAGTCTATGAAAAGAGCCTTTGATGAAACCGTTGAGAAACATAAAGGATCATCTGTGAATTACAGTTGCAAGTCTAAATGGAGTTTAACTGAGCTAGTCGTGTTTGAGGACCATACTGTGGGGATGTCAAGCTGGAAAGGAAAGTCTGCTGAAGGGTCTATCAAATAAAAGGAGGAAACTGCTAAGGAACCTGGTACTATAAGGTCTATAACCCGTGACAGTGGTCTTTGGCAATAGAGATTAAGAACTTAGAAAGTGTTGTGGGGTCATACATTTGATCCAGCAATTTCAAAGATGATAGGGATGAGACAAATTTTGGAGATTGTGGAATTTCAACAATGAGAACACTTGTTTGAAGAGAGAAGTCCTTTGGTGTACAAAAATGTAGTACAAACTTTTTACGCATCTCTTTTCATTGTTGAGGGGGATCATATTTGTGCGCTTGTAAATGGAGTAGACATTGTACTCGACGCTTTGATGTTTGGAAAAATTCTCAGAATTCTGTGTGAAAGTATGTTCTCAGTTAACGGTGTCCTTGGAGTAAACTTTCGGAGAGTCATCATGAAAGAACAAGGTATTCAACAGGGGGAACAGGTGCATAAGAAGGTTTTGCTTCCTGAGTACAAGCTTCTCTTTGAACTTCTCAATAAAATGATCTTACCCCACTCTGAGAGGCGCTCTATTGCTACAAGATTGGACATGGTCCTGATGGAAGCGCTCGATGAGTTTGTTCCAATCAATCTGCCTGCAATCATGATAGACCATGTGCATAAGGTGGAAAATTTAAAGGGTTGAAATCATGGGTTACCTTATGGCTTTCTCCTCACTCAGGTGTTTAGATTCTATAAGGTCCCCTTGGGGAATCCCAGAGTGGGCACGCACAAGCAAACTTTCTCTAAGAGCACTCTAGAAGAATATGAATGTATTGAAAAGGTTGGTGAAAGCATCTCGACCATCTCTCAGCTAATCAACACTCAAAATATAGCCTCTGAGGAAATAAGAAGGCCGAGGGCTCAAAATGCCATACTAGAAACTCAGCTCAGTCAAGTAGTTAAAGGACCTGATTCTGTACATGAGGAGATTACACGATTGGCAAAGGAGAATGAGAGACTTCAGGCTCAATTACTTGAAGATCAATTGTCCACAAATGCTAGACTGGACCTGGTTCTCAAAACCATGGCTGTCTCTTCCTCCTAGACTCCTTCCTTTAGTATCCCCTAGGACCCTCCTTGTGTCAAGCTACTTTTGCTCCAACCTTCGATGGCTGCTGTTTTACTTGTTTGCATGTTTTTATTGTGGTGGCATGTTGAACTTAACCATTATTGTTCCTAAGTTACTCATTCCATTGTAAACATTAATGAAACAACTTTCTTTTTGTTGCTTGTACAATCCTATGTTCCTTTGGCTTCTCCTTTCTATCATGTTGTGTGCACATATGTGGCATGAGCTAGCTGTGTTAGACTTCTTTATGCTTCTTACCTGCTAGCGCCATTTTTAATTCCTATCCTTTTTAATGATGCCAAAAGGGGAAAAAGAAAGAAGTGTGAGGAGATCTTAGATTAAGGGGGAAAATAAAGAAGTGTAAGGGAGATCTTAAATTAAGGGGGAAAATAAAGACGTGTGAGGGATATCTTAGATTAAGGGGAAACTACTGGCATCTCATCTGGTTATTTTTGCTCTGAACAAATATTGTCCATGCCTAAGTTTGTCATCATCAAAAAGGGGGAAATTGATGGGTTTGCAGTATTTTATGTTTTGACGATCTAACAAACTTGTCATGATGAACCAGATAGAGCACCTGACAGACAGGACATACATTTCATATGAATCAATCGAGGCTTGAAAATCAACA
Source organism: Nicotiana glauca (assembly GCA_026770625.1). Lineage (NCBI taxonomy): Eukaryota > Viridiplantae > Streptophyta > Magnoliopsida > Solanales > Solanaceae > Nicotiana > Nicotiana glauca. Next base: position 73,285 of record MU729877.1, read on the forward strand.
AAGGGAGGAACACAACAGGGACCTGATGATCTGTCCTTTAAGGTTATCTGACACAAGTAAGTCAGTGACTATATGCAATCAAGATAAAGAGGAACACAACAAGGACTTCCAGGGCAGGGGACATTCCCGGGCATAGAGCAAGCCAGTAGATACCTCGGAGCCAGGTCTTGATCCTACCTCGGGCCTATCGAGGGTAGTTGGGAAAGGGATAACAGATAAGTATATATAAATCAATGCTTTATACCATCAATCTTGAGCTAAATGATGAAGAACAAATGATGAACAGTAAAATCCTAGAGCGATGTCGGGGTCGAAAAATACTGATAACTTAGAAGAAAGAGAGAGAGAGATATTATTGCTTATTGGAGAAGTTGAGCAACATCAGTCCCTTACAAGGTGGGGTGAGTCCCCTTTATATAGGTGAGGGGACTCGGTAAAATATGCATATATTATTTACAAGAGTAGAAAGATGGGACAGCCTAGTAGGTTACAGATAGACCGACCTTGTCAGGTCTAGCCCTGTGCTTCAGAGACATCTTCTCTCACCCTGGCCTCGGGCCCTGCTTCCTTTGATTTGAACCTCAATGAGCCCTGAGGCCAAGGACTCGATCCTAGCCTTCCATCCTCGGGGTCTCGAGGATGGCTTCCGAAATTGTCTTGATAGCGAAAATAAAGTCTTCTGATTTTTACCGCATACAAATAGTCTCTGCATTTCCTATACCGAAGAGATAGGAAACGATACATAATCGTAGCCTCGAGGTCATAGTTGCCATGGTGTCATTAACATAAGAGCATTAAATTCCATAGAGCTGGAAACCATGCGGGGCCGCCCTTATATGCGGCGATCGAGTAGTTCACGAACTGTTGTAGGCATGTCCCTTCTGCTTTCCCAATTGGATCCTATAAGATGATCTGATCACCAGATGCTACTCATCTTTGCTCTTACTCTAGGCTTGTGAAGCGACATCCCAATTTGTTTGATATATTTTCACCTGTCTCTCTTTTTCTTTTCGGAAGTGTTTCCTCATTATTTATGGCCAGGACTTCCAGGACGGTACCCCATCAGAATGATACTGTATCATCGTCCTAGTTGGCCAGGGGGAACAATAGGCCAGCCCCTCCTCTAGAGTAGTGGATCCCTTCCGAGCTTGATACGTCGAAGGGTTTCAGTGTCGAGGCTCCCGCATCCAAGCCGGGCCTATGCGAGCAAGTATATCGATATATTAGTGTCGTGACTAATGTCAAGAAAGTGAAGAGTGACTGCCGATGGAATGAAACAGTGATAGTGGAAATTCCTGCCTCCGGTGAAGATATTACCAGTTTCAAGGAAGGCTTTCTTTGTGTATATACGTACCCGTTCACCCTGGGTCCCGATGAATTCGTGAAATATCCTCCCTTGGACATTGACCTGGTGATTCTTGACTTCTTTACTCGGTATCGAGTGACCCTTGGCGAGATCTCACTGTCCTTTTGGAGGATTGTGCTAATGCATAGGTGTTTTACTGAGGAGATTACGGGTGAAGTTCTCAATCTCAATCATCTAATCGGACTATACCATCCTCGGCTGTAGCGAGGCTTGATCAAGCTTCGGAAACAATCTTAGAAACCTTTATTTCCAAGCGTTGATGAGGGAAAGGACCGAGGGTGGATAAGCAAGTTCATTTGGGTGCGCACCTTGGATATTATCCAGGTCCAATGGATGCCTTTTCCCGAACGGTTGAACTTTCAGCGTAAGTATATCTTCTCTTTAATCGTTCCTCAACTTTTATTTAGAGCGTTATAATAACCTCTCGACAATTTTCTCCAGCTTCTCCTTGGAATCCTGAGGAGGTTCTAGACTTGACGAGGTGGATAGAGCGCTTGGACAGAAGGTTTTCGTATAATCTTCGATCCTGGGATCTCGTGGCCGATAGGCGCTGGGTGGCCAAGAACCATGGTAGGGTTTCTTTTCTATATGTCACGTATTTTGTATTCCCTTTTTGCTCTACTCATCGTGTTGATGCAGGCCTTGGGGAAAAGACGTTGATGAGGCCACCCCTTGGTGGTGAAAAGGGGCCCTTGGAAGTCGGCACGGGCAAGAAAAGGAAAACAAGAGTGGCAGTTACCCGACCTAATGAGGCTACTGTCCCAAGCTCTCACCCGAATCCCAGTGTAGGCGGGGAAGAAGGTGACGATGGCAGTCCACTAAGAAGGAGGATGAGGACCAGCGAGAGGGGTTCATAGGTGCCCCGGTCGGAGGCTGATGAGTCCGCGATGGATAGGGCCAGCAATGTTAAGGAGCCAGAGGTTGCTGGTGAAGACACCGATGTGGTTTCGACCGCTTGGCTAGATTTGAAGTAGCTTCTGCCAACAGGGCTACGGGCTTGGATAGGATGGAGTTTGGAGCCTTCCCGGGGTATGGGCCACTATTCGACGGGGTTGATAACCCGAATGACTTCATCCAAAACTATTCAGTCTCATTGGGAGAATTGAGAGATGCCGGGAGGATGGTTGGTGCCACAGTCGATACTTCCTTCGGAGAGGAAGGCATTTTTGCCAACATCCTCAATGACATACCTGAAGGGTCGATCTTGACGTAACTGATGCCGTTGATGCAGCGGAGAAATCCCCGCAGTAAGTGAAAATTTTTTTTTGAGTGTTTCCCTTTGCTCTTGGGCATTATTCATCGCTTTTCTCAATTTCCTTATTGTGCTGTAGTGCAAAGAGTTATATGATCGTGTCATATCACAGCTCCATAGGGAAGTCGCACATCGCGAGAAAGAGCATGATGACATTGCTTCGAGACTGCAAGATTCTGAGTCTCGAGGCATCTGGGGAGGCGGGGAGGTGAAGGAGCTTCGAGCCACTTTAGAGGTGGCACTTCGGGAGAAGGCCGCTCTTACTGCACAGGTATTCTTCTTCTTTCTTTCATATCTACTCCTCCGCCCGACATCTATGTGATTGTTTTGTGTTCACATATTTGTCGCCTTGCTATGTAACGAAGGTTGACCAGGGAAACTTGAGGATCGTCGAGTTTGAAACAGAGGTTTCTGAGCTGAGGGAGCAGAATAAAAATGCAACTGGGGAGTTGTCGACATCATTAAGCCTTCTTTCGGACGCCTGTAAGGAGATCGATGCTTAGAACGAGGCTAAGCTTGGTGTGGAATGAGATGTCGATGCTTACAAGGCGGACATGGACACGGCGCATGCGATGGCCAGTGACATTTCCCTGGCGGCCAAGTAGAAACTGGTCCGTGATGTTGATCATGCCAATGAGAAAGGAAAAGGGGGGGTTCTGGAAGAACTCAAGGCCCGGGGCATCGAGCTATCTGCTGATTTGAACACGGCCCATGAGGCAGAGGAAGAACTGGAGTGTCTAATTATTCTCGATGGGGGTGAAGAGTATAGCGACGAGGAGTTGTCTCCGATCCCCCTTTCTCTTTTTTTTTTGTTTTCTATGTTCTCCCTTAAAAATATTGCAAAGATGTACAATTGTTTTGTTAATAGAAAATGAGCCCTTATTTTGGTTGTTCTTCTTGCTTCATAGCACTGGGTATCGGGCCTTCAGAGCCCTTTTGTATTTTGTAGCCGAGGTTGGGTTATGAGCTCGGGGGACCGACGTCAGAGATTCCTCGGGGCCTACCTCCTGCTTTCACAAAACACGTGGGAGTCTGGAGTAATTTCGTCATTGCATCTGTAAGGTCCCATAAGATTTTGTGCTTAAAACCTAGTAGCTCGTAGTGCCAAGTTCTGAATATGTGTTAGGAATGTGTAGAATTCTTTGCGGCTCTCAAGCTCGCCGCGGTTCGGACCCTTTTTACTGATTTTGCACTTAAAAATCAAGATCAAAATTTTCCAGAAAATTGTCATTATGCAGTCCAAAATGCGGTCGCAGATCAGGTATGCGGACCGCGTTTCTGCTGCAGAGTTAATTAGAGAGTTAGTCGAAATTGATGTTGAAAATGCGGTCTATTAAGGAATCACATAATCCATATGCAGACCGCATAACCGTCGCATAAATTCCTCAAGGATTTGTGAAGGTTAGTTCTGCGGTGCATTATGCGACCACAAAATAGGAATACGGACCGCATTCCCAAGCATAAACGCTAAGAGTTTTGGGACACTTTTGCGGTCGAATCTGCGGACCGCATTTCAATTCTGCGATCGCAAAATACGACCGCAGATCATGCTCGGTCTTCTAAATTTTCTAAATTTTAAATCCGACCCCCTTTTTAATAAAACACCCCAATCCCTCATTTTAATCACGTTACTGAGCAAAATAAGAGAGAGGGAAGAGAGGGTTCTTGAGAGAGAAAGCAGTCTTCATCAATTTGATTTTCCAAAGTCACCCAGGCCCGGAAATTCTTGAGTATTATCTTCATCTCCATTCTTGCAGGTAAGGTAACCCACTAATTTTCATTAATTTTTAGATTTTAATAAAAATGGAGATTCTTATGCATTGATTCTTGGTAATAGGGGTTGAAACACTCATGCATGTCTACTAAAACCTAAAATCTAGTAAGAGTAATTAGGTGGGAGTAAAGAATTGTGTAAAGGAGGGTTGATAACCTAAATATATTCGGGTAGTGATTGTGAACTTTGATTCTAAGACATATGTATTAATTTGTGCACTAGATTGACGTTGCCACGCCTTTTGGTAAAGTTGGAAGTAGATATTAAAAGGAAATTCGGCTCCAGGTATGTATGACTAACCTTGATCTTTGTAGAATCGCCTTGTTTGGTGAACGAATGTTTGGTATATGATGTTTGCATGGCTTGTTCATGAAATTATTGTAATTGTGCTTTTGGTAAGAATTGAAGAACAAATGACGAAAGAAAATCGTAAATGATGCAACTGGAATAACTGTGATAACCCCATCTATGGCTTATTGGGGGCAATTGTCGTTGTGATGTAAAACACATGTGAGCTGTTGGATATGACGGAAAATAGTATTGATGGTCATATTTTTTAGTCCCACTGTGGGCGCCAAACTGTATTCTAAAAATAAGTGATCTATTCCCGAGCTAGTTTGGAAGGGTGATTAGTGCTAAATATAGAGTAAAACAGTAAAGATTTAGTTAGCCAAAAACAATAATCGAACCAGTGAGGGGACGTTCCCGGGCTTAGAGCAAGCCAGTAGATACCTTGGAGCTAGGTCTTGAGCCTACCTTGGGCCTCTCGAGGGTAGTCTTGTCGAGGGTAGTCGGGAATGGGATAACAGATAAGCATATATAAAGCAAGGCTTTATACTGTCAATCTTGAGCTAAATGATGAAGAAGAAATGAAGAACAATAAAATGCTAGAGCGAAATTAGGGTCGAAGAACACTGATAACTAAGAAGAAAGAGAGAGAGAGAGAGAGAGAGAGAGAGAGAGAGAGAGAGAGAGAGAGAGATTATTTCTTGTTGGAGAAGTGGACCAACATCAGTCCCTTACAAGGTGGGGTGAGTCCCTTTTATATAGGCGAGGGGACTCGGTAAAATATGCATATATTATTTACAAAAGTAGAAAGATGGGACAGCCTATCGCACGTCATCTCAGTAGTTTACAGATATACCGGCCTTGTCAGGTGTAGCCCTGTGCTTTAGAGACATCTTCTCTCACCCTGGCATTGGGCCTTACTTCTTTTGATTCCATCCTCGGGGTCTCGAGGAAGGCTTCCGAAATTGTCTTGATAGCGAAAATCAAGTCTTCTAATTTTTACCGTGTACAGTCCCATTTATTACAAATCCCAAAATTGAATAAGGTAATAAGATATTACATTAACGCCTTAAACTAAACTACGTAAAATGAAATGGGAATTCTTAAACTATTACTGCTCCAACTTCGAATGAGTTAAGACTCTCATGAATTTGACCATATGGAGGGGTCAGATTCACAAGACATTTTCACATGTAGGGACCTACAATGTAACCAAGTTAATCCTAACACAAAAATAAGTAAAAGGGAAAAGACAATATGTCCATAAGTCTAACCATATTGAGGGTCAGCCTTACAGACATGTAATAATTCCCAAACCATGATTTATTCTATGGCTATCATTTCAGTAAAAGAGAAGAAAGGATAAAGAAAAAATAACATAGACATATACTGAAAAAATCCAGATTATTATGTACTATTAAGGGATGAATCTGACCACTTAAGGGGTCAGATTCACTTTCCTTTGGTGTTTCCATAAGAGAAGAGTTTTGAACATAGGTTTTATAGATACTTATATTTACTGATTCAATAATCCAAAGATGTGAGTTTTGACATATGAAGACAGCACAACATCACAGATTTCATAGTTTAAATTCGACAAACATCTAAACTAACACATGGTCAAATTAACTCTAAATCCAAACAATCATGATTCCCAGACCAAATATCAAAGACCAGCTAAACAAACAAGTTCCAAATATAGATTTTTTAAACACAAAATTGATTCCATTCAAGATGAACATTGTACATACCTGGAAAACTGAAAAATATGACTGAAAAATGACCAAATAAAGGTCAAGAAAGCTAAAAGCGAGATGGAAACCCAGACTTAAACAGTAAATCAGCAAAACAATAGCAGTAGAACCAGATTCAAATGAAGACAGTTTGAAACTAAAGGACTAGCAAAAGGAAGTCAGGAAATCTCTACTTCACACCATGTTTCAAACTTGGAAGGGATAAGAGATTTTTGAAGTTTGCAAAGCTATTTTGAGTATGAAGTTTTCAGAGAAGAAATGGAACTTTCCATGAAAAAAATTGCTGATGAAAATGTGCATGAGCCTCTCCCTTTTTCAGAAAAATAGAGGCTATATATAGGCTGCGTAAGGGGAGGGCATCTTTTAGCATATTTCTTATCCTAAGGAATAATAGTGCAGTACTTTTTATCATCCCTTGATACAGCTGTCCTATTTTCAGCACTTTTTTAAAAAACTAGGACGGTTGTACACTTTCCTAGAAATATCTGATTTTCAACCCAAGTTAAAATACCTTATTACCATTTAGGTTATCACTTATTTTAGGTTTCACCTAAACTTTCTAATTGAAACGGGTACCTAAAGTTTCTACTTGTTCATTTAAGCCTTAAAATTCTTGAAGAATAAAAAATTAGACTAACACTTTTCTAATAGAAACATGAGGCAAATTGAATCAAAAGGCATCAATAATTCATCAATTGGAACCTAAATTTAACAAGTACTCAACAATGAACAACCTATTTTAAATTTTGAACAATTAAATCAGCCAGTAGAGAAGAAAGGAATCAAATGATGCTAAAAATATTGATTTTAAACTTCATTAAACATTAACAAACAAACAAATTGAAAAAGGAAACTGAAGCCCTAAAGGATATTAAAACCATAATGAACTGGAAACCTAATTGATGTAATCTATGCTTTCATTAATTAGAAAACACATGGAAAGAAGAAAAGAAATCAAACCAACATTTTATAATCCTAATTTTAGCGTACTTAATCAAAAACAATCAAGATTAATTATCATTCTCAACATGCTTCACATGAAACCAATTCGTGATAAGTTCAAGATTAACAGGGAATCAACAGGCTAAATGAACGATGCATCTAAACATGAATGAAAATGCTAATTACCCTACAAATTAGAGTGACTTTTGAACTAAACCAAATTTAACAAACTAAATGCAATTTCGAACAAACAAACCAAATGATTCTGAGAACAATCGAATGTGCCCTAGAACAAAATTACCAATTTAAAGAATTCAGAGAACAATCAGTTTTCACAGCACTTAGAAATTAATTTTTAACAGAAGTTAGAAATCAATTTTTAACAGAACATAGAAATCAGTCTATGAAGCAAAACTGACTCAACTTTTGAAAAACAAAGAAAGGGGGGAAGAAAGAAGAGAATAAAAAGGGAAACCAAATGATAGAAACTTACCAATGACTAGAAGACACAATCGTCAAAACCCTTGGATTCTGCCTTCTCTTTGGCCAACAAAAATCTTTTCTCTCAAAAGATCTAAACTTGCATGGCTCTAATTGGATCTATATGAAAGAAAAGACTTTTGGGAGCCTCAACATTGAAGGAAAAGAGGAGCAAAACAATTCTGGGGTCAATTTGGGGAAAGCTAGGATTTTCAAGGTTGATCCTTAGATTTGAAATTCAAACCAACGGGAGGTGATTCGAGGACGTCTAAGGATGGTTTGGGGCTTAGAGAGGGGTAAAGGTCATAGGGTGTAAGTTTGGCCTGATTTGGAGCAACTAAAGTTTTGGGTCAGATTTTTTATTCAAGATTCAAACAAATTAGGTATGATTCAAAGGGAAGGGAGTGGAGATTTGGAATGGGGAGATGAAGGGGAGTTCAAGGTATCATTTTGGGACCGATTGGACCATCGCAACCACCGTGAGCTAATTTTCGGTGGTGGTTCACGGTGGAGACGGCGTGGGGTTCATGGGCCGCTAGGGTTTTGGGTTGTCTTCAGAAAGAATGGAAAGTGAGAGAGTTTGGTTTGAGGGGGTAGGCTCTTGTTCGCACAGTTATATGGTGATGGATCGACTAGTTTTGGGAGTCGCGCCCTATTTTTCTTGCGAAATTGAGTTTGTGTCATTTGGGAGGGCAACTCCTTCCCTATTGGGAATTGGGTTTTAAGAGAATTGAAGAGTCTCCAACTAATGATTTAAGTACATTAGGACACTAAGAAGGGTTTTGTTTGGATAACCAGAGATTGGGTAAGGGCTTGAAATTATTCCAAGGGGAAGGTGTTAGGCAACCCTCAAAATCCACTAGTGTGGTTCCCGGCCAAGCTATCGTTGTGACTTAAGGTACAAATAATATATAGACAAATAAGATTTCAATTAAGAGGGTATTTTCACATAGAAGTTAGAAATAAACAAAATTAGAAAGCATTAAAAAGCATTGATTCAGAAGAAACATTTAAAAGATTTGAAAAGAAACAAAGAACAAAGGGAAGGGGGTCCTAGGTTTATTAATAATATGGATCACCCCACACAACACCCGGTAATCACTTATACACGTGGTGTTATCGCGTGGTCATAATATCCATATCTACCCTTTCCCACCCCTTTAAGGTACTAAAGCGTGGAATAGTCTCGTTTACTTATTGCATGTTATTCCCGCCCCAAATCTATCAATCCCGAAGGTATTTAGGATTACTAATCCTAAAGGGAGGAGACATTGGCTTATTTGTGGTTTCAAAAGGTTAAAAATACTAAGGCAACAAACAAAACACATATAGCCAGTTTGGGGGAGAGCATACAAAAAATAACATGCCTCAGACAAACTGCCTGCTAGTTGTAGTTAATAAAATCTGATTCAATTTATAAGTTTATCCTTAGGCTGGCCTAAGTGATAGACAAAAACCTATAGGCATGATTCTATAGATTTCAGAAATAAGAGGTAAGTTGATTGCATATTTAATTTAGGAAAAGGCTGCCCGTTTTAATAGGAGGGGTACAAGTTCTGCTAATGATGATGCATTACTACTAACAGTTTAAACTTACAAACGAGTGAGGCGATTCAGATTTGATTAGAAACCCTACAAGCATGCTTTCTACGTGTTTGTTGACTTTAAACACTATTATAGACATAAAGAAGTGCAACAATCCTACAACATGATATGTAGCTGTTGCATTTTTATTACGAGCATGATATCTGATTACATCTTTTTTGTTGTTAGGACCTATAGACAAGTTTGCCAAGTGAAAAGCGAGTATGCAAGAATCAGAAAAAGACCTATAGGCATATTCTCTACATGCGTGTGCATGAGCTAAAGACATAGTATCTACATGAAAGTGCAGGATCCCTATAGACATGGTAGCTAAATGAGATGCAGAAGTTCTTATAGATATGGTAGCTGAACAAGATGCAGAAATCTTGTAGACATGGTAGCTAAATGAGATGCGGAAATATTATAGGAATGGTAAATATATAAAAATGTATAAGTCTTATAGGCATGGTAACTACATGAAAAATACAGGAGTCTTATAGGCATGGTAACTATGTGAAAAATGCAGGAGTCTTATAGGCATCGTAACTATGTGAAAAATGCAAAAGTCTTATAGGTATGGTAACTATATGAAAAAAAGCAGAAATTAGAGATTCCTATAGGAAAGTTATCTACCGATATACATGCATGGTTACCCCTCCCTTTTCACTAATCATCCCCAAAAGTTTATTGCAAAGTTATTACAGTCCAAAGAAAATAGAGTAAAGAAAATGCTTCAGAAATTTAAAATTACAACCAAAGAGTGTCTGATTCAGACTTCCTGTCTGAAGTATGAAGTAAATTAACTCCAAAGATCAATGTTCAAAGCCTTTATACCACTTGGGTGTGTCATATTTGCCTCAGAGCTTCTTAAAAACTCTGGGTAGTGCTTACACCTAAATGTATCACCATATTAAGCCAAAGTGCAGTGTGGAAAGGCTAGCCCTCAGGTGTCCAAGTTCAGAGGGAACTCAAGATCCCAAGGCAAGGCTCACAAAAGGGGGGGCAGAACTTAGGAACTAAGAGAGAGTGCAAGTGCACAATTTCAAGAGGAAAAAGTACACTTAGAGATATATGGAATGGGGAATTGCAAGAGATAAATGCAGGCTAATGGGCATAACCCAACAATGAGAGATGTTGGCACACCCATAAGCCTACTAGAGCATATTGTTTAGAGGTTCGGATCCCCTAAGGGATCAAGTTTAATCCATAGACAATAACTTGCATATTTTCATGTTTTAAACTATAACTCAAAACACTTAAAGGGAATAGGGAAGAGGGGTTCATAACAGAAACAAACAAAAGAAATCAACATGCTAGTTTAAGTATTTAAATCTGCAGAAGTAGTAAAGAGACACAGATGTAGAAATCTGTAAGTAAACACAGTGGTGATGCTATTAATTAGAATTAGGATATACCAGTTTCAAGGAAACAAATAGGAAAAACAGTAGTCATGTGAAAGTCAGAATGCATATAAGAAGAGAGAGTTCTCTTATGTGAGAGTAAGAGTTCAAAAGAATTATGAATTGTAGTAGTGGAGGATTATTAAAAATTGTGTGTGCTTTGTGTTAAAGAATCAAGTATTAATAGTGCAGAAAGTCATGAGAAAATAAGGAAAGAAGATAATTGAAGACTGATTGTAAATCAATTACATAAGATTCCCTTTAATTAAGGGATTCCGATTCAAATGGGTAAAAAAATTTAAGGAAAGGAATTAAATAAACATTTTGTGTAAAGCATGCAATTGTGGGCAAATACATAAAGGTTATTTAAGGACAACGTATTTGAAATACACGGTTGTACAATTTAAGGAAAGAAAATCAATTAACAGACAAGAAATCTGAGGCCAGAGATTTTGTATGAATGAACCAAGTCAGAAAGATAGGAAAGATTTTTAACTTAAGGAAAATCAGCAAACAAATCAATTATACCTATTTAAAAGGAATTCTGAATCAATCACAAGTTTGAAAATCCTTTTTTTTAAAAGAAAGATCCATCACATATAAAAGCATACAGACACGTTAAACATGAAAGAAACTTGTCATGCCCTTGTAAAATCAATAGAAAGAATCCAGTGCAGACGAGTTTAGCAGAAGGTCAAAGTCGTATGAAAACAAAGAAGTCCAAACTCAATTCAAAGACTCGAAGTCTATCTGAAAGAATTAGGGGTTTCGAAATGAAACCCTAGTTCAAGAAAACTATAAAGAAAGGATGAGAGGGCAGGTAATTGAATCAAAATAATGTTCAGATGGTTCATAAAAAGGACAGGCTTCTCCAACAACAGAACTTATGAAGAATATGATGCAATCACAGTAGAAAGATTCAAAGAACATAATGCCAAATACTGATGAGAACAGTAGAAAAAGCATGCTTAGAAGAAACTTAAACAGGGCTTAGTAGAAGGCAAATAAAGAAACTTTAAAAACTTAGCAAGAAAATACAGTAGAAGAACACAAGAACACCAGAAAAGTATAGCAGAAAAGCATATAGGAAAACAAAGTAAGATAAACATATCATAACATGGCAAAAAATACAGTAGAGAAGTCTACGAGACCATAGTATAGGAAAACACAGTAAGAAGTAAACAAAAGATGATACGAGAACACAACAAAGACAAACACACGAATAACAAAGAAGAAAAATCGTAAAACACTTAAACACTTTCCAGAAAATCCTAAGTCGGAAAAAAAGGGTTTTGAAAGTAATTTCAAAAGAAAAGTTAGGGAAATCATTTGAAAACTCAAGTAGAGCATAGATACACAACAGATCTAAAACGAATCGGAGAAAACCTCTAAGGGTTAGGGTTTTAGAAGAACCCTAGATGAGAAAGGCTTTGAGAGGTCATTGATCCGAGTCGGAGAGGTCAGAATCAGACTCAAACCACTATAGTACGCCGGAGCAAGGCTGGAGACGACCAGAAAACCTCAAGCCGGCAAATGTATGGATGAAAACCTTCAAGTTCAGACTTCGAATCTTCAGGTATCAAGCACGCATGAGCAATATGAGGTGAATACAAGACTTCCACAGCCTGAGAAACCATGGATTCTGGTGGGTTTCCGATGGGAGCTGGTAGGAGACGATTAGGGCTAGGGAATGTTCGAGAGAGATTGAGAGAGGGGAGTGTTTATAAATGGCTAATTAGGTGAAACGATCTAGGGTTGGTGGGTTTGGGAAATTAAAAAGGAAAGGGGAAATTGTGGTTGTTGATCAAAATGATCAACGACCTGGATCAAAAGATGGAAGTCGGGCGGGTTGGATCAAATGGGCCAGGGTTCAGGTAATTTATAAATAGGGCCAAGTATTTTCATATTTCAATTGGGTATAATTGGGGGGTTGGTTTGGGCTACAATTGAAATGAAATAGGGCTAGATTTTAAATAGCCATTTTTTCCCTTTTTATTTTATAAAAATAGTAAAATGATTTCTAAGAACAAATTAAAGGTGCTAAATTAATTAATAATACATAAATATTAAATTAAAAATACTGGAATCAATTTTATAATTATAAACGCAATTAAATCCTACAATATGATAAAATTGCAATTATATGCAATTTAGCTTTAAAAATACAAAATAAATTTGTAAAAATCACCTTAGCTATATTTTGCAAAAAGTATGCAAATAAAATTAGTTAATCACCAAAAATAATAATTTGAGGAATAATTATTGGTTTTTGTATTGCTAAAATAGGGTAATAAATTGATTTAAAAATCTTTAAAAAAATTAAGAAAAAATACCAGAATATTTGGACACACTTAAATATGTATACATATGTTATTTTGAAAGGTATTTGCATATAAAAATATACAGGGAAAAATTGGGTATCAACAGCTGCCCCTCTTTACCCGGGAAGGATGAAAGAGTTGTCGGGTAAAGATATGATCGCCAATTTTAACCGAGTGAAATGGTTTGAAGAGGTTGGTTGTGCTCTAGTTTCTGAGTTGCCTACATATCCCTGGTTTTATAGGAATTAGACCATATGTAGTTCAGGATCCGTCGGCGGAATATGTCGATGTAGATCTTTCAATAACGGACGCGATATTCAAGTTTGGGAAGGATGGTTAAAGCCTAATAGGGCTGCGGGAATCGGAGCAGGATCCCTCCTGCTGAGATGGCCGTTGCTAGCCAGTTTACCTGCAAATAAGAAATACAAGTGCATATTGTGCGAAAATTTAAACATGATGCATTTTTTCGTTGGACTATGACTGCTGTCCTTGGACGGCTAGGATCACGTCCTCAGACCATGACGTCCTGGGCCATAAAGCGTATGATAAAAGATTCGCATGCCATGAAATGATGCTCTTGGGCTATGAGAATGATGCCTCCGAACTATGATGCCTTTGAATAACGATATGCAAAAGATGAAGGAGGTCCTCAGGCCATGGCATAGGGTTCTCGGGCTATGTGAATGGTGCCTCCGAACAATGACGCCCTTGGACAATTTGGCAATATTTAATCCTATGAATTGCAATAGGTGGCAATCTTTCATCCAATGAAAGCGTAAATAAAGTGGCGATCTATCAGCCGTGCAAGATATAGATAAAGGTGGCGATCTTTCAGCTATGCAAAATGTAGATAAAGGTGGTGATCTTTCAGCCATGTAAAATGTAAGCAAAATGGCAAACCTTTCAGACGATGCAGGATTTAAATATAGTGGCAATTTTTTAGCCGATGCAAGACGTAAATAAAGGTGGCGATATTTCAGCCATGTAAAATGTAAGTAAAGGTGGCAATTTTTGGCCATGTAAAAAATGTAAGTAAAAATAGCGATCTTTCAGCCGATACAGGATTTAAATGAAGTGGAAATTTTTCAACCGATGCAGATGTAAATAAAGGTGGCGATATTTTAGCCATGCAAAATGTAAGTAAAAATGGCGATCTTTCAGCCATGCAAAAAATGTAAGTAAAATGGTGATCTTTCAGCCGATGCAGGATTTAAATAAAGTGGAGATTTTTCAGCCGATGCAAATGGAGACAGGGCTTAGTCTCGGAAGGTATAATGGTAGCCTTATGTAGTGTAATAAATACAGATGGAGGTAGAGCTTAACCTCGGAAGGCAGAATGGTAGCCTTATGCAATGCAGGAAATGCAGATGGAGGTAGAACTTAACCTCGAAAGGTAGAATGCTAGCCTTATGCAAATGTAGGACATGCAGATGGAGGCAGAGCTTAACCTTGGAAGGCAGAATAGTAGCCGTATGCAAATGTAGGAAATACATATGGAGGTATAGTGTAACCTCGGAAGGCAGAATGGTAGCCTTATGCAATGCAAGAATGCAGATGGAGACATGCTTAGTCTCTGAAGGCAGAAAGGTAGCCTTATGCAATGCAGGAAATGCAGATGGAGGTAGAGCTTAACCTCGGAAGGAATAATGGTAGCCTTATGCAAGAAATAAAAGGAGAATACCAATAAAATTTCTTAGCTGATAGCTGGTAGTTGATTGTGATATTATGGCTGCTGGGGATATTGTATGTGGATAGCGACTGTGAATAGGTGTGAGAATTCCGAGAGTTGTATTCCTGAATAATATGAGTGTATAATATATGATTTTGCGACTTGGGTGCCTGCATCCAAAGAAAAATTGTGAGTTTTGTAAAGAGGAAAGGTTAGTTCGTGTCCCTGCTGACTTTGCTTACCCTGTTCGGCTTTGATCTAATGGCAAGGTATGTATCATAGGGGTAGCATTGCTGAAAAAAGCGATTTCGATAATAAACATGCATGAGTTTGTTAAAGATATGGCGTAAGTATATATTTAAGAAATATATTTTAGATGAATTGATGACAGTGACGTGGTTCAAGACATTGCAACATCTCTCGCTTCGGAATTTTGAGGGTCCTTCTCAAAATTCTGCCCCAGTTTATTGGACTGCTGCTTCTGACGATTGCTTGTGATGATCAGCTGAAGTTAGTTCGGAATTTTGAGGGTCCTCTTAAAAATTCTACCCCAGTTTCCAATTGCGGGGGAAAATGAAAAGTTATTGAATTGTGACCGAACCCATAAGGCTGCCTACGTATCCCCTCTTAAACGGGAATCAGGTCAGACGTAGTTCAAATTATATCACATAGGAAAAGCATGAAGATTACACATAGTAACGCTTGACTGCATCTGAATTGATTGGCTTTGGCAAAACTTCTCTGTCCATTTCTACAAGTATAAGGGCTCCCCCTGTCAAAACCCGATGAACCATGTATGGACCCTGCCAATTGGGCGATATTTTCCTTTGGCTTCATCTTGATACGGGAAAGTTTTCTTTAACACCAGCTGCCTCGGTGTGAACCGTCTTGGTTTGACTCTCTTGTTGAAGGCTCTGGATATTCTGTTATGATAAAGTTGACCGTGGCAAACTGCATTCATTCTCTTTCCATCTATAAGAGCCAGCTGCTTGTAATGACTTTTTACACATTCTACGTCGTCGAGCATAGCTTCTTGTATGATCCTCAAGAAAGGAATCTCTACTTTGGCGGGGATTATTGCCTCTATATCATAAACCAGCATGTAGGGAGTTGCCCCAGTCAATGTGCAAACTATGGTGCGATACCCCAATAGAGCAAATGATAACTTCTCGTGCCACTGTTTATGCTTCTCTACCATTTTCCCCAGTATCTTCTTAATATTTTTGTCGGCGACTTCTATGACTCCATTCATCAGAGGCCGATAGTCTGTGGAATTCTTGTGTCTGATCTTGAAGGTCTCACACATAGCTTTCATTAAGTCACTATTGAGGTTGGAACCATTATCAGTGATGATTGATTCAGGAATCCCGAATCGGCAAACAATGCGGTCGCGGACAAAGTCTGCCACGACTTTCTTAGTCATTGCTTTGTAAGATGTTGCTTTGACCTATTTGGTGAAATACTAAATTGCCACTCGGATGAATATGTGCTCGTCAGAAGCGGAAGGTTCGATTGGTCCAATAACCTCCAGTCCTCACATCGCGAATGGACATGGTAAGCTTGTTGCATTAAGCTCATTTGGAGGTACCTTTATATGTCTGTGTGTATTTGGCAGCGGTAGTATTTTTGGACATACTGGATATAGTCTATTTCCATAGTCATCCAGAAGTAACCAGCACAAAGTATCTTTTTCGCTAAGACAAAGCCGTTCATATGCGGACCATAGGTGCCGGGATGAATTTCCTCTAGCAGTTTAGATGCTTCCTTTGCATCGACACAACTTAGTAATCCCAAATCCGGAGTCCTCCTATATATGATTCCTCCGCTGTGAAAGAAATCGTTGGACATTCTTCGCAGCGTGCGCTTCTGAGTAGTGTTTGCAAGCTCCGGGTATTCTCCTTTTGCCAAATATTCCTTGATGTCCTGAAACCAAGGTTTTCCATCTGCTTCTTCTTCGACATGAGCACAATAAGCTGGCTGATCATGGATTTTCATCGGGATAGGATCAATGAAGTTCATATCTGGATGTTGTATCATGGATGACAGGGTAGCCAATGCATTGGCAAACTCTTTCTGGACTCTAGGAACATGCTAGAACTCTGTCTTTGTGAACCTTTCCTCAACTCCTGTACATGGTGCAGATAAGGGAGTATCTTGGAATTCTTGGTCGCCCATTCTCCTTGTACCTGATGTATGAGTAGGTCTGAGTCCCCTATAACTAGCAACTCTTAGATGTTCATGTCAATGGCCATTTTAAGCCCTAAAATGCAGGCTTCGTACTTGGCCATGTTGTTGGTGCATGGGAACCTGAGTTTGGCAGACACCAGATAGTGTTGACCGGTTTCTGATACTAGGACTGCTCCTATGCCAATTTCTTTGAAATTTTTTGCTTCGTCGAAAAACATTCTCCACCCATCATAGGATTCTGCAATATCTTCTCCTATGAATGATACCTCTTCATCTAGAAAATACGTCTTTAGGGGCTCATATTCTCCATCCATGGGGTGTTTGGCCAGGTGATCCGCTAATACTTGTCCCATGACTGCTTTCGGAGTTACATAGACAATGTCGAATTCACTCAGTAGGATCTGCCACTTGGTGAGCTTTCCAGTGGGCATGGCCTTCTGAAAGATGTACTTCAAAGGATCCATCCTTGATATGAGATATGTAGTGTAGGCACAGAAGTAGCCCCTCAGCTTCTGGTCCACCCAAGTTAAAGCACAACAGGTGCGTTCTAACAGAGAATACCGGGCCTCATACGGGGTGAACTTCTTACTGAGATAATAAATGGCTTGTTCCTTCTTCCTCGTT
The DNA here is from genome assembly GCA_026770625.1 of Nicotiana glauca. Taxonomy (NCBI): domain Eukaryota; kingdom Viridiplantae; phylum Streptophyta; class Magnoliopsida; order Solanales; family Solanaceae; genus Nicotiana; species Nicotiana glauca. Next base: position 90,926 of record MU729877.1, read on the forward strand.
TCATCATGTTGTCCTAGGACGTAACCGAAGGCACCATCTAACATTGTATATAGAGTAGCAGAGGTCTCCCTAATTCAAGCGGGACCAAGACTGGTGGCGTCGACAAGTATTCCTTGATTCTTTCGAAAGCTTTCTAGCAATCGTCGGTCCATTCGGTGGTGGAATCCTTTTTCAACATCTTGAACATTGGCTCACAAATAACTGTAAATTGTGCTATGAACCGGCTGATGCAGTTAAGTCTCCCCAAGAAGCTCATTACGTCTTTCTTGTTCCTTGGCAGTGGCAATTCTTGAATAACTTTGATCTTCGATGGATCCCGTTCTATTCCCTGGTGACTCACAATGAACCCAAGCAATTTTCCAGCTAGAACCCTGAATGCACATTTTGCGGGATTCAGTTTCAGGTTGTATCTTCTCAGTCTGTTGAAAAACTTCCTCAGATCTCCCATGTGATCAATGGCTTTCTTGGACTTGATGATGACATCATCTACATATACTTCAATCTCCTTGTGTATCATATCATGGAAGATAATAGTCATGGTCCTCATGTACGTGGCCCCTTGCATTCTTTAACCCGAATGGCATCATCTTGTGGAAGTACATTCCCCACAGCATAATGAAAGCCATTTTCTTAGCACCTTCTTCATCCATCCAGATGTGATGATACCCAGCGAAACAATCTACAAATGACTACAACTCGTGCTTAGCACAATTGTCAATCAGGATGTGTACGTTTGGTAAGGGGAAATCGTCTTTCGGACTGGCCGGATTGAGATCCCGGTAGTCGACACAGACTCTAACCTTCCCTTCCTTCTTCGATATTGGCACAATTTTGGCTAACCATGTTGGATATTCCACTACCTTGAGAACCTTAGCTTTGACCTGCTTAGTGACTTCTTCTTTGATTTTCAAACTCATAACTGGCTTGAACTTTTTGAGCTTCTATTTTACTGGTGGACAGGCTGGATCGGTTGGCAATTTGTGAGACAAAATATATTTACTTAGCCCACTCATGTCGTCATATGACCAGGCGAATTTGTCCTTATATTCTCTTAGAAACTCTGTGTATTCTTCCTTTTCTGATGGTGACAAATGAACGCTGATTCGTGTTTCCTTGATGTTTTCTGTGTCTCCTAGGTTAGCAATATTGGTCTTGTCCCGATTGGACTTAGGTCTGTTCTCAAAATTCTCAACTTCTTTAACAATCTCTTTTGGTATATCATCTTCCTCTGAATCTATGTTCGTTTGTTGTATTGTCTCGTTGCATGTCACAGTCATTGGTTCATCAAGTTAAGTAATAGTACTGCTGTATAAGTAAAGTAATGAGAGAAAATTATCAGAGTAATATTTATAAGAAAATCAAAATGCTTTGATAAATCCCATAAATGTTTTGAACATTGGAGCTCTTTCTTGCAGAAAATAAAAATGCGAACGGAAAGTAAACTGGTAAAATAAAATAGTGCATGATGCTTGTTCAGCCTTGCTACCCTGAGGCTCATCGGGATCTGGTGGTTCTGATAGTCCAGTTATTGAGGCTTGCCACTCTCCTTACAGCCTGTATGGAAGGGCCTTCCTCCCCCTCCTGCTCAAAAATGACACAACAGTCCATATTGTTGTCTTCCAGGAACAAATTCCTCACTGTTCCTAGTGCTACTTCTTCTTCTGACCCATAAATGACCTTGGCCAGCTGGAAAGTCTACTCCAAACGAGGTATTAGTTGCTCCAAAGGATAGTAAGGATCACGCCATAGTGGCGACCGGTGGTTGAATTCCTCCCAAGTATACTCGTATCCCAATCCGAAGGTGGTGCCATGTTTCTTGAGCTTGATGGGCTTAGCGATGCCTTGGAGGTTCTAGCCAAATCCCTTGCCAGGTTCATACCCGCTCCAGTTCAATATGCTTTCAATTTTTTTATCCCACCATTTATCCTTGTTGACGGCATTGACTTGCTCGATGTGGTGGTAAGTTTCCCCGCCTAACCTTCTTCTTCCTCTAATTGATGGAATAGTCTGGCGACTGTATATGGGATAGCTACTGGAACCGTGAATGATCACCTCTTGGTGGTTCCACTCAAACTTCACTGCCTGATGTAGTGTTGAAGCTACAGCCCTTGCGGCATGAATCTATTGTCATCCTAACAACAAATTGTAAGATGCCGGCACGTCTATCATTTGAAAATCAACATCGAACCAAGTAGGCCCCATTTGCAAACACAAGTTAATTTCCCCAATAGTAGACCTTTGAGAACCGTCGAAAGCTTTAACGTTGATGGACCCGTCCTTGATCTCATGCAGCCCCTTTCCTAATGTCTTGAGTGTTACCAATGGACAAATGTTAAGACTAGACCCCCTATCAACCAGGATCCTTGTAATAAAATAATCTTCACACTACTCGATGATATGCAATGCCTTGTTGTGACTCAACCCCTCTGGCGGAAGCTCATCTTCATGAAAAGTGATTTTGTGACTTTCCAACACCTGACCTACCATGTTAGCCATCTCTTCCCCGGTGATGTTACTGGGTACATATGCCTCACTCAGCACTGTTAACAAGGAATTCATGTATGCATAGGAACTTTGTAGCAGAGCAAGGATAGAAATATGTGCCAGTGTTTTGTTTAGCCGATCGATGACTGAGTATTCTTTGGATTGTATCTTTCTCCAAAGATCGTCGGGCCCAGTTTTAGTGATGGTTGGCCGACTAGAGGCCTACTTGCTTGACTCAGCCAAATGCTCTGGGGTATAAACCATGCCGGTTCTTGTCATTCCCTGTGCCACAACGATTTCACCAAACTTGACCTTTCCCTTTCTTTTGGCTTCATTTGTGTAGTCCCATGGTATAGCCTTTGTATGGAACAGTGTTATGGCTAACATTGACACTGGAATTGGCGTAGATATCTTTACTCCGAAAGGAGCAGGCTTCTCAAGGGGTAAGACTACAACTTCAAAGGGTGTAGGTGTGTTTGCTGGTGACATAAACTCAACCTCAATCAGCGCTGGCGTCTTTGCAGAGTGTGATGCTTTAAACTCGAGTGGTATGGACATGTTTACCTCATCATCCCCAGAAGGTTGAATTTGGACCACAATCGGATTGAGGGTGACTACTGGCTTCTTTGGATCGTCTCCTTCTGTGATTAAACCGATTGATCCCTTGGGGTCCTAATCATCGTTTATCTCGATCATGTAAACACTTCCACCTTTGTGGTTTGGAAGAGAGTTATTGCAGACACTTGGAGCAGGCTCCTATGCTATAATGACCTTATTGTCAATCAAAGTCTGGATCTTATCCTTCAGAGAGTGGCATTCATAAATGGTATGTCCTTTCATGCCGGAATGGTATGCACAGGATTTATTTGTATTGACCCACTAAGAAGGGTTTTCAGGTGTTATAGCAGGGATATGGGTGACATAACCAGCAGCTTTGATCCTTTCGTATAGTTGGTCAATTGGTTCAGCAATGGCGGTGTATTGTTTGGGAAGTCTGCGGTCAAAATTTGGTCTTGGTATAGGGAAGTTTTGACGTGAGGGAGGTGATTGATAGTGGGATGGTTAGGTGTTGTATGCTTGGTAAACATGTGCTGGTTGGGAGTATTTGGCTAAAGTGGGCTGATATGGTAGAGATAATTGATAAGTGGTTGTGGAGTTTGGTAAGTGGGTGAGGGTGCTTGGTAATTTGGGGTAGGCTGATAGGTGATTGGAGGTATTGGGTATGTTTGATACTTGATGTGGGATTTGGTTCTTTGTGCAACCATTAGAGTGCCTACGTCCCTTTTCTTGGACGTACCACCAGACTGGAAAGCCTTATTGGTAGCCTGCAAGGCTTCAAAGTTCGTAACCATACCACTCTTGATGCCTTCCCCGATCCTTTCTCCTAGCTTGATGATATCAGAAAATTTGTGATCCTTGATCAGCATCAGCCTCTCATAATACTGTGGGTCTTGGGCCCGAACCCAGAATTTGTTCATCTGCTCTTCTTCCAAAGCAGGCCTAACCTTAGCAGCTTCTGATCTCCATCGAGTAGCATATTCACAGAATGTCTCTGTGAGTTTCTTCTTCAAGTTTTGGATGTAGAACACATTTGGTGCGTTCTCCGTATTGAGCATGTATCTATCCAAATAATCAGACGCCATGCTTACCCAGCTTGACCACTTCTTTGGATCCTGGACAATGTACCAAGATAAGGCGTCTCCCTTCAAGCTCGTCATAAAAATCTTCATGTGGATTTTCTCATCTCTTCCCACTCTGACAATCTTGTCACAGTATGTTCTCAAGTGAACCCTGGGATCCCCTGTTCCATCAAACATTTCAAACTTAGGAGGTTTGTACCCCTCTGGCAGTTCGACATCGGGCTATATGCACAGATCTTCATAGTTTAGCCCCTCAATTCCCTTACTGCCTTCAACACCATGAATTTTGCTAGTCAACTTTTTAAGCTCTTCGACCAAATTTGTGATGAGTGAGTCCTTATCACTGGACTCGGGCGTGCTTGAGATGGTCTGGGTGGAGTGCGGTATAGTCTCCACGTAGATGGGGGTATTGTGTTGGGTGCGGCAGTGGTCATTTGTGGAGTTCAAAGGTTCCGGGATGAGCAGTGGGGTGCTGTTGGAAGTTTGGCAAGTATTGCAGTAGTGATGAGGAGTGGGATGGTTTTGTTGCTTTGGAGGTACAAGATTCTGAAAGTTTGGAAAAGTAACTTCTGGAGTGGTGAGAGAAAATGACAGACTTTCCAAATTTCGGACTCGATCAAGTTCTTCCTGAAACCTCAACAACTTTTGTTCCAGTTGGGATGCATATTCCTTGGGGTCCAAAGCACCCTGAGTGACCTCTACCCGTTCAACTGAGTTGTTCGAATCTTCCATTTTCCCTTTATTTTTGTGTCTGATAGGACTGGGAGCAGGAGTAGATGGAGGGACCCTGGATCTCGTAAAATATGATGATGTTGCCAGAGTTCACGAACTAACCTTTGGGGAGGGGAATAAAAAAAAGTAAAACAAAAAGGTAATAAGTCGATAAGGATTATATTCAAAAAAAGAAGGTTGCAATATTTAAACACGTAGTGCAGGAAATGCAAAGCGCATCCTAATTTTTTGGGACCTCATTGTGCCCGAGGTAGGCCTAGCAACAACTTAATTTGGAGAACTTGGAATGCTAAATGCCTCATTTTATTGATAAAAATGTAGACGAATCCCAAAACGACACTAGATACAAAGAAAAATAAAAATCCTTAATGGCCTTTGTCCTTATTACATCTTATAAAGCGAAAATGGTAATTTCTATCTATTTGGTCCCAGAAGGACCTTCCCCAGACTCAGCATTGTTGGCTCTCTCGAACACCTCTCCCAGCTTGTGCAGTCCTAGTAGCAAGTAAGCTCTGGCCAGATGTCCACCTTCATTTCCTTCAGCAATTTGGCAGTCTTCGACCCTCTTCAGAAAGTTCTTTTCCAGTTCCACTATACCCCCTTCCAAACAGACCAGTCGTTTGTTGGCGCTGACAGTCATATCGTTCCATTCTTCAATTAGTTTTTGATTGGCTTCTTGTATTTCATGATGTTCATTTTCACATTCCCGAATCCACTTGTGCAGTTGGTTGTACTTGACCTGTGCCTCAATTTTTTCATTGATGATCCTATTACCTCAAACAAACCTGGGTTGACCCAGACTGTTATGATTGTCCTCCAACCAGCTTGAATAGTGTGGGTTACAACCAGCATGGTATATATTTGGTTCGATGGTGTCCCTTCCCAAGACAATCTTGCAATGCCACATATGCTGACCTTGGCACCTGTAACGGCTATCATCATTCTGGAAGTCAGCCCAGAAGTGACTCATCTTGTCGACCCTTGGTATAACTGCTTCCTACCTGCTCGTCTCATAACCCGAAGAGGTACATATGTGTACATTCCTCTTAAACCAATTAGTATTAGGAAAGGTGCGTCCCTGGATCGGACGATGAACTCCTTGGTCGGGAACCACTTGAACATCCATTGTACTTGGTCCTCAGTTAGATTTTTGAAGAGTTTGATCCATTCTTTAGCATTCTTTGGTTGGGCGAACATGTTAGGCAGGTAATTCATTCGCTTCGGATGATGAAAGGCGATATGATCGTCCCAGTCCCTTCAATAAATTTCCTGTTGGTACTCACCCTTTTGAAGATATTCCGTGAGCCAAAGTTGAAGTAGCAGATTACAACCCTCGAAATGTTTGTCCCCCTGTTGACACCTTTCTAGGGCTCAGTATATTTCTGCAATAATCATCGGTGCAAGATTGAGTGGTTGTCCATCAATTCCTTCCATTAGAGTTTTGGTAACCATAGCTTGCCTGGTACGGATTCTTGCTTTCTTCATTGGAAACACTATCATCCCCAAGAAGAAGAACATGAAGACAAAGACCCTTCGGTGAATATGCCCCAATAATGTAAGGGCAAACTCATTAGGATAACTACGGTAAGATTTGATGTGACCGTACCTCTCGTACAAATAGTCAAAGGGAATGTACGACTCTTTCAAACATGTTAAGTCTGTATTCTTCTTTAGACCAATCATTTTGAGAAAACCTCTACCTTTGAGATTTTCTGGCATTAAAAAACCCGGCGTTTCCTACGGTATTCCATCCAGTCCTCCTATTTCCTCAAGCAGGGGTGTCATCTCAATGTCTCCAAAGCGGAACACAGACCTATCACAATCCCAAAATAGAGTGGCAGCTTTTATGATTTTGTTTTTAGGTTGAATTTCTAGGAGAGAATGGAGATTTCCTAGATATTTCCTGACAAGAGTCTAATCACTGGAATGAAGATCCTCCCACCAGCTTAACAATTTTTGGTGAATGTTGGTGACCATGTCGAATTTGGGGACTTCGTGCCTCATATTTCTGCAAGACAAAAAGGTCAGGCCCTTACCCCCTCCAGACTCGACTATTTAATATCAACAATTAGCATAACAAGCATTTAGTTCTCCAAATAAATGCACAAAATTTGGTAGCCTCTTTTGGGTTTTGGGGAACCCAGTGGACTTTGAAGAAGGCAATCTTAAAAAGTCATTATGCGGACAATATAACTGACTCAGCTAGGTTTGACCATGATGCATGCACAACTAAATAGAATAAGGTTTCTATGGGGTATTAGGCTAGTATCCTCGAGTGGACAACTCAAGAGGAAAAGGCACGGAACTGTCAACTACATCGTTGATTGACTGGTTTTACAGTAAATATGCCTTTGCCGGATTTAGGGGGTGATAATATTGGAAGAGTGCAACCACTCATTATAAGCGTTGCTATGGTATTTTATTTTGCACGAGTGGAATATGATGTTGAAAACATGCTTATGCAATAATTAAAACAAGTTTCCACGTATTTACACATTCATAATAATACTTACAATAATTTGAAACAGTAATACGGGAATGCAGTAATGGAAAGCGGAAAGAAATAAAGAAAAGAAACAAAAAGACAAGTCCATTTCATAATAGAAGAGGGAATTAAATGCTTAAAACAAGTAAAGGCATATAAGAAATGTAAAGTCACAGTAATAGCTTGAAATGGTAAAAGCCTAAAAGAAATCCTCAGCAGAGTCACCATGCTGTCGTGCCCGCTTTTTCTCGCGAAATTGGGTTTGTGACATTTGGGAGGGCAACTTGTTCCCTTTTGGGAATTGGGTTTTAAGAGAATTAGAGAGTCGACACCTAATGATTTAAGTACATTAGGACACTAAGAAGGGTTTTGTTTGGATAACCAGAGATTGGGTAAGGGCTTAAAATTATTCCAAGGGGAAGGTGTTAGGCACCCCTCAGAATCCACTAGTGTGGTTCCCCGCCAAGCTATCATTGTGACTTAAGGTACAAATAACATACAGATAAATAAGGCTTCAAATAAGAGGGGATTTTCATATAGAAGTAAGAAATAAACAAAATCGGAAAGCATTATAAAGAGTTGATTTAGAAGATACGTTTAAAATATTTGAAAAGAAACAAAGAACAAAGGGAATGGGGTCCTAGGTTTATTAATAATATGGATCACTCCACACAACACCCGGTAATCACTTATACACGTGGTGTTATCGCGTGGTCATCATATCCATATCTACCTTTTCCCACCCCTTTAAGGTACAAAAGCGCAGAATAGTCTCATTTACTTATTGCATGCTATTACCCGCCCCAAATCTATAAATATCGGAGGTATTTTGGATTATTAATCATAAAGGGAGGAGACATTGGCTTATTTGTGGTTTCAAAAGGTTAAAAATACTAAGGCAACAAACAAAACACATATAGCCAGTTTGGGGGAGAGCATATAAACAAATAACATGGCTCAAACAAACCTCCTTTAAATCTAGAGAAAGCACATAGTTTAGCATGTCCTACATGTACTGTTTAAGGTCTAATTGAAACTTAATAATTTGAGTCAGATTGATTTATTACATAGTTCAGATAAGAAGCCGAATTCGGCCTGCCTGCTAGTTGTAGTTAATAAAATTTGATTTAATTTTATAGGCTTATCCTAAGGCTGGCCTAAGTGATAGACGAAAACCTATAGGCATGATATCTAGAGATTTCAAAAATAAGAGGTAAGCTGATTGCAGATTTGATTTAGGAAAAGGTGTCAGTTTTAATAGGAGGGGTACAAGTTCTGCAATTGATAATGCAATACTACTGACAATTTAAACATAAAAATGAGTGAGGCGATTCAGATTTGATTAGAAACCCTACAGGCATGCATTCTACGTATTTGTTGACTTTAAACATTGTTATAGACATAGAGAAGTGCAGCAATCCCACAACATGCTATCTTGGTGTTGCATTTTTATTACGAGCATGATATCTGATTACATTTTTTTTATTGTTAGGCCCTATAGACAAGTTTGCTTAGTGAAAAGCGAGTATGCAAGAATCAGAAAAAGACCTATAGGCATATTTTCTATGTGCGTGTGCCGGAGCTATAGACATAGTATCTACATGAAAGTGCAGGATTCCTATAGACATGGTAGATAAATGAGTTGCAAAAGTTCTTATAGACATGGTAGCTAAACGAGATGCAGAAATCTTATAGACATGGTAGCTAAATGAGATGTGAAAATCTTATAGGCATGGTAACTATATAAAAATGCGTAAGTCTTATAGGCATGGTAACTACATGAAAAGGGCAGGAATCTTATAGGCATGGTAACTATGTGAAAAATGTAGAAGTCTTATAGGCATGGTAACTACATGAAAAATGCATAAATTAGAGATTACTATAGGCAAGTTATCTACCCATATACATGCATGGTTACCCCTCCCTTTTCACTAATCATCCCCAAAAGTTTATTACAAAGTTATTACAGTCCAAAGAAGATAAAGTAAAGAAAATGCATCAGAAATTGAAAATTACAACCAAGGAGAGCCTGATTCAGACTTTCTGTCTAAAGTAGGAAGTAAACCAACTCCAAAGATCAATGTTCAAAGCCTTTCTACCACTTGGGTGTGTCAAAGTTCCCTAAGAGCTTCTTAAAAAATCTTGGCAGTGCTTACACCCAAATGTATCACCATATTAAGACAACGGGCAGTGTGGAAGGGCCAGCCCTTAGGTGTCCAAGTTCAGAGGGATCTCAAGGTCCCAAGGCAAGGCTCACAAGAAGGGGGCAGAACTTAGGAACTAAGAGGGAGAGTGCAAGTGCATAATTCCAAGAGGGAAAAGGGAAAGGGAAACAGTACACATAGGGATATAAGGAATGGGTAATTGCAAGAGATAAATGCAGGCCTATGGGCATAACCCAACAATGAGAGATGTTGGCACACCCATAAGCCTACTAGAACATATTGTTTAGAGGTTAGGATACCCTAAGGGATTAAGTTTAATCCATAGACAATAACTTGCATATTTCCATGCTTTAAACTATAACTCAAAACACACAAAGGGAATAGGGAAGAGGAATTCATAATAGAAAGAAACAAAAGAAATCAACATGCTAGTTTAAGTATTTAAATCTACAGAAGTAGTAAAGAGACAAAGATGTAGAAAGATGTAAGTAAACACATTGTGATGATGCTATTAATTAGAATTAGGACATACCAGCTTCAAGGAAACAAATAGGAAAAGCAGTAGTCTTGTGAATGTTAGAATGCAGACAAGAAGAGAGAGTTCTCTTACGTAAGAGTAGGAGTTCAGAGAATTGTGAATTGTAGTAGTGGAAGATCATTAAAAAGCGTGTATGCTTTGTGTTAAAGAGTCATGTATTTATAGTGTAGAAAGTCATGAGAAAATAAGGTAAGAAAATAATTGAAGACTGATTGTAAATCAATTACATAATATTCCCTTTAATTAAGGGACTCAGATTCAAACGGGTAAAACCATTTAAGGAAAGGATTTAAATAAACACTTTGTGTAAAGCATGCAATTGAGGGCAAATACATAAAGCTTATTTAAGGATAAGGTCTTTGAAATACATGTGAGCACGTGATTTTTTTGTCTTAAGCAAATTATTCCAAAAAGTTTCAAATAAAATGATTTTACAATTTTTGTGAATTTTGTTAAATTTTGTGTTGATTGGTTGCATGTTAATTCATATAAAATACAAAAATACGCACATGCATTTAGGGATTTTTTTCACAATTTTAGTATTAATTAGGTATTAATTAGTTTTAGAACAAAATTTAAAGAAAATTAAAAAAAATAGTTTCTTTGCACTTTTAATTGTTAATTGTTTCATTTTATCTTTAAATAGAATTTTAAATAAATTTAGGAGTTAAATTGTTTAATTAGGTCTTTGTTTTGTTTTAGAATTTTATAAAATTATAAAAAATGAAAATCAAAATAAAAAAATATATATAATACAAAATGAAAACAAACAAAATAAATAAAAGAAATAAAAAAATTTGAATAAAAAAGGAAATGGACTGTTATAGTTAAGTTTGAGCACAAAACAATACACCCCGGATCCAGTCCAAGCCCAATATTACCCCATCCGGTCCAACTGCCTCAGATTCAAAACGACGTCGTTTTGACGTCATTAAATCACAGTCGTTCATATTGATTGATCCAACGGCCCTTGATCAAAGTTTGATTTTAAATAAAACTGTCTAAAAACATTACACAAACCCTAGACCATATTTCATCAACCTCGTACCACCCTCATCCCTGTAAAATGCCACCGTCCGCTGCCGGCCGAAAATCGCTGCCGCCGCCGGCGGAACTCCAAATAAGCCCAAAATTACACCACCGGTGCTCCTTCACCTCCCCTTTCCATATCAGTGGCCCGTTTATTTCAAATCTCAGTCTATCTTCTCAAACTTTAAATCTAAAAATCCGGCCAAGTCATAAATTGGCCCAAATGAACCCAAAATCATACCAGGCAACCGTCTTCCTTACCTCATCATTATTTCATGCCCAGAATCCCTCAAATCCAAGAATAAGAATATGAGTTGCGGATCTAGGGTTTTGGCGATTGAACCAGTTTTGGTTAAATCTTTTTTCCTTGGACGAGTGTTTCTCAAAGTGAGTTTCTTTTCGGCGTTCTAGTTTGATTTTTATCAGTGTAGTCTAAATAGTTTCTTCTTCTTCTTCTTCTTCTTCTCTGTTTAATTTGGTCGATTTTGACGGTTCATAGCTAATTCTGAGTTCATGCTTGTTTGAATTTAATCTCGTCATATTAGTTTAACTTCGTTTGGATTCTTTAGTCTAGTTCAGTATTGGTTTTAGGTAATATTAATCCATCCTTGTGTTTTGCTTAAATGTTAGAGTAACTCTTTATTAGTTTGTTGAATTTTGTCTCTTTAGTTTTAATTCGATTTTACTGTCTTGGTCTAATTCTTGTTCCATTGAAACTAGTTGTGATTCATTTCACAATTATATTCTAGTTTAGTTTCAGTTTCGTTTTTAATACATGTTTACTAGTTCATGATGTTAGTTTTATAATTTCAGTCTTGTTTTATCAATTATTAGTTTGTTTCTTTCGTTTAATTGCTGTTTATTTTAGTCTAATGATAGTACTAATTGAAGCATTTAGGTGAGCTAGGATTAAATTTTAGTTGTGTTGATTGGTTATAGCTGGTTTAGACTCATTAGGATTAACTTCAGTTAATTTTTAACAGGGGTAAGGGGTTTGGTGTAGTTAGCATTGGACTGTAAATTTCAGACTATTAAAAGGGCATTTTAAGCATAAAAAAGGGTAGTTTCTTTAGGAATAGTAATTTCAGAACTCATGAAAGGGTAGTGTAGGTATTTTAAGGGTAGGAAAGCCAAGCTAGAACACCCTAGATCCTTCTAGAAGGGGTCTAGGTGTAAGTTTTAGCATTCTAGGTGTAGTAACTTGGATAACAAGTCACAATTTGGGGGTTTAATATGTAGTATCTGAAATTAAAAAGGGAGGAAAAATGAGTAAAATATTCAGAACATTCTGCCCCTCATTTGAGCCTATAAAAAAGGCATCACTATGCCTTAAACAAGAAGTTTTCGAACCTCCAAGCTTTTCCTCCCAAAAATCCCTTTCGAATTCAGACTTTATTTTGCAATTTGAATCTTCCAGAAATCCTAAAACAGAAAAAATATCAAAAAACCACAAAAAATATTGTTCCATTGATCGTTTAACATCAGAACTAGTCCAAATTGTTTTGTTTTCTCTATTTATACTCGAGTATTGAATCATTTTGAGTCATTTTGAGGTTTGATCAAACTGTAGCTAAGTGACTTGCACTTGAGAGTGATCAGTGATTTCCTGGACTAATTTTGAGTAGATTTGCTGCGTTTGATTGAATTAATTTCTCCTTGGGCTGTATTTTGATCCTTGTTCATTGCTTCTGTGTACTGCTGTTGCTGATTACCGCTCCTGCTGTTACTGATTCATATTTTCTCATTTTCTGAAACTTCAGGTACACAGTTTGAGCTCTTCACAGTACATCTTCATTTGATTGAATTGTATACTGAAATTGAAGCAAGTTATTGTAATAGATTCATAGTTTGAATGAATTTACGATCTGAAGGTGTTAAAATCCAGTTATTCATGTTGTAGTTAGAGATCTCTTGTTTAAATTGATTCAGCAATTCATGTAGCTAAAACTGAGATTGTTATATTGTCAAACTTGGACTGTGTGATTCAAAATAATTCCTGTTATTTGAATTCAGAGTTGAGTTTATAAATGGTTGATCTAGTTCAGGATAACTACTAGTTTTAATCTGGTTCTAATTCGACATAGTTTCATGCCGTTATTTTGTAATTAAATATCACCAAGATGTTAGACTTTAGATTGTTAATTTGGATTAATTGTAGTTATGATATAATTTAGTTTGTTTGATCTATGTTTCAAATTTCGGAAAAATAGGAAATAATTGAAAAATAAGAAGTGAATGAGTTTGAAATGCATGTGTAATGATAGTTGAGCTTGAATCAGTATATGAGCCTTGATTGAATCTCAGTTGTCAAATTATTTGAACACAATATATAGTTAAATCATTTAGTCTAGTTTATTCACTTAAGGCCTTTAACTGGATGTTTACCTTGCTTATCGATTATGATTATACCATGAATTATCTGTGGTAATTCCAGTGTATTTGTTCAAAGTGAATCGGAGTTAAAACCAATTTACAACTTAAGGACTAATAGTCCATTTAAGATAGCTTAGCTGCAGTACTATAACAGGAAGCCCAATTTCACGTTTAGTTGTCTCTTGTACGTAATGGGCAAGGACTTTTCTTTGTGGGCTGTGTCCAAGGCCCAAAAGTATTGCTGTAGTTTTAAAAAAAATATAAGTAGGAATATGGGAAATTATATTCATAAATATGAATTCAAGTTTTGAATTAGGTAACGGGTTCAAGCTAAAAGGTTTTACCCTTTTGTTTGAATCCGGATTGAATTTGAGACTCGAATTCATATTCATGGATTAATTAACCTTTAGAGACAAAGAACAAAAATAGAAAATTGTAGTTTACTTTAGGATGGCCTTTTAATAAAAATGAGACGAGCCTCACCCAAATCAAACGCATAATCGTGGGGCCCTCATTAATTACTTAATTAAAAATACTTAGAATTTGGGGCATGCCGTTTAGCGAATTTCACGGCCCTCCGCAAAGTAAATAATATGTTAGTCATTTTAGGCGTGCTTTTAATAATTGTACCTTCCTAAATACGGGTGTGCATTTCGTGCAACCTAATTCAAATCCCAAAACGTCGAATAAGAATGTGTCGAGGATCCGGGCGCATTTCATGTGACGTGATCCGAAAATACGTTTTTAAACGACGTTCACTTTCTTTAAAAAATAATAAATAACTAAAGTGGTGAATAATTCTAAAATTGCACAATAGGATAACATGTATAAAAATCAGATATTTTAGCCAAATATAACAGTTGAGCGACCGTGCTAAAACCACGGAACTCGGGAATGCCTAACACCTTCTCCCGGGTTAACAGAATTCCTTACCCGGATTTCTGGTTCGCGACTGTTAAACAGAGTCAAACCCTTTCTTCGATTCGGGATTCAAACCGGTGACTTGGGACACCATAAATCTCCCAA
>MU729878.1:2621-25975 GCA_026770625.1 Nicotiana glauca
CCAAATATGGAGTGAACTACAAGGTGACTACCCCCTACCATCCTCAAGCAAGCGGCCAAGTGGAGGTTTCAAACCGAGAAATCAAAAGTATTTTGTCCAAAACAGTGAATGCAAATAGGACTGATTGGTCAAAGAAGTTGGATGACGCTCTTTGGGCTTATCGGATGGCTTATAAGACTCTGATTGGTATGTCTCCTTATCGATTGGTGTTTGGTAAGGCTTGTCATCTCCCGGTGGAACTAGAGCATAAGGCGATGTGGGCATTAAAAAAATTGAACTTGGAATGGGATGTTACGGCCAACCTCCGAGTGGAGCAATTGAATGAACTTGATGAGTTTAGATTCCATGCTTAATCCAGCTCGTCCTTGTATAAGGACAAGATGAAGTACCTCCATGACAAGTATGCTCGGGGTAAAGAGTTCAAGGTGGGCGACATGGTTCTTCTTTTCAATTCTCGGCTAAGGTTATTTTCGGGGAAGCTCAAATCCAAATGGAGTGGTCCCTTTGAAGTGGTCTTTGTAACTCCCTTTGGTGCTCTTGATCTAAAAAACAAGAATGGTAAAGTGTTCAGGGTAAATGGGCATCGTTTCAAGCACTATTTGGGGAAGATTGATGACAGCCACGTGGTGGCACTTATTCATTTGAAGTGATATGATGGTAACATGCATCGTGCCGCGACGTTAAATTAGGTGCTTCTTGGGAGGCAACCCATGTCTTTTTCTTTCTTTCTATTTTCTGTTGTAGATTAGGATTTTTGAACTCATGGTTTGTGAGATGTTACAGGGTTGATGTTGGACCAGTGCAGGACAAAAGTACCAAATTTTAAGGTCTCTGAAGTTTGCTTGCATGGCTGCGCACCAAATCAGTGCGGTCCGCGCAGGCTGGTGAGATGTGAACTGAGACTCTGAAGTCAGCTGCGCGGTCCGCGTGACATTTTTGTGCAGTCTGCGCAGGAGAAGCCCAAATTACAGGTTCTCTGAAGTTTCCTACGCGGCCGCGTGACAAAACAGCGTGGTCCGCGTGGGCTGTACAAACAATTTAGGATGCTGGAAATCCAGCGCGGTCCGCGGCCATTTTTGCGCGGCTGCGCTGGTGGGTAAGTAAAGGGGTCCCACAGTGTTTTCTATAAATAGGGACCCTAGGCTTCATCTTAACCTTTTCGCCAATTTTCTACCTGAGCTCTAAATTTTGACTGTGCATCAAAAGAACTTGCTTTAAGTAGTTAAAACTTTCTCAATCCCTGGTAACATTCTTCACTAATCTCATTCATAGTTAATTTTTGATCATTTTTATTTGCTTCCTAGTAGTATAACTTCTTATTTTCTTCTTTCTCTCTTAGTTTTAACTATTAGGGTAGATTTTGCATGTTTTTGTGAAACAATGGACATGAATTCTTGATTAATAACTGAGTAGGGACAATTAGAACCCATAATTGATCTAAAAATTGGACTTAGATGAAAATCCCCATACTCAACTAAATATTTGCCCTACGCGGCCGTGCGTCTTTTCTGCGCGGTCTATGCTTTCTCTTGGTTGTGTGATGAGTTTTTCTGCGGGGTCCGCGTAACATTTGTGCGCGGTCCGCACCATCCCAGCGCGGCCGCGGTCCAAATCAGTGTGGACCGCGCGTGCAAGGTTCAGAGAGTGCTGTCTTTAAGTCATGTATAAGCACGGTTCGCGTCCACTTTTGTGCGGACCGCGTTGGTGAGATTCAGAGAGGGGTTTCAATGGAACATCTTGAGCGCGGTCCACGCTCCAGTTTTATGCGGTCCGCGCCATCCCAGCGCAGCCGCGTGACACTTTTGCGCGGTCCGCACCCCTTCTATTTTGCAGCCTTGATCATAAACTGTGCATTACTGTTTCATCCAACTCATTGCATGTGCTTCAACTAACAAGGTTAGACTTTCCTCTACATATAATGGTTAAGAAAAGAGGCGGAAAAGAACAACAACCCGGGAGGGGTGGTTCCTCCCGCGGGGGAAAAGGGAGGCGGCTTGTCAAACTCATTCCCCAGGCTCGGGAGAATATAAAGAAGACCCGCAAGATGATACGGGAAGCTGATAGAGCTGCTTCCCACTCTTCGGGGAGTGAGTACGCACCCTCAAGGAGCATCACTTCAGAGTCCACTCCAACTCACATGTCTATCTCACTTCAGTTGCATGACTCCCCATCAGCCTCGGCCACCTCAAAAAGGCCGGTAAATGTAGTTTCGAACTCGTCTGATGAGTCCGTAGCTAAGATTGCTAAATAATACTCCACCTCCCCCACAACTTCACTATCCGGGGAGCGCGGAAGATACTGTGAAGGGGGTGAGCCCCAAGTTGGAGGTGTTGACAGAACTAGGAAGCCGGAAGCATGGGCTGATAGATTTGTGAGCAAAATAGCCTTCCACAGATTTCGGGAGTGGTGGCCCAAGAGGAAATTGATTCTGTAGAGGCATTTTATTGATTCTGACCTTGTTCCTCTCAACCCCCAGGTGCAAGCTCAATTCCGTACTAGAGAGGGTTGGGGTTTCTTCAAGGAGCGTTGCATAGTCGCAAATGAACATATGGTGAAAGAGTTTTACTGTAATGTTCATCATATAGTGAGGGACTCAAAAGCGACTCAAGTGAGGGACAAAGTAGTGATGTTCGATGGGAAGTCCCTGAATGAGTTTTTGGGTTTCAATGAAGAGGACAAAACCCAGTACATAGAAAAGCTGGCAATGAAAGAAGAGGTTTTTCCTTGGTTGGAACAACACTTCGCAGCCCCGGGCACAGTGCCAGTTTGGTTACAAGCGGGGGAGAAACTTCTGAGAAACACATTGAACTTTGAAGCCAAGGGTTGGTTGACTTTCGTGTGTAGCAGGCTTGAACCCACCACCCATGATCACACAGTTCCTATTGCCCGCGCAGTTTTGGTGGCATCTATTATGGCCGGGTTTTCTCTCAATGTGGGCAACATCATGTCCTGGGTGATTTCTGCGGTCGGCCAAGAGACTAACACCAACTATCTGTTCCCAAACACTCTTTCCCTGTACTTTAGAGAATTGGAAGTGAAGAAGAAGAAGTATGATGTCAAGGTGGATCCGGTGGCCCCCTACTCATGGTACGGTCAGTTGGGTCTCGACAAACCAAAGAGGTCCAAAAACCCTCAAGCATCCACCTCCACCGCACCTGGCCAGTCTGAGGAGCCAGCGGTTATTGAGCAGCCCACTGAGCCTTCTACCATCCCAGTTACCGGTGAGACATTGCCTCCGGGTCCTTCTACTATTGCTAGTCCATCTACTTTAGCAGACCCGGATGTCCCGTCATCGAAGACTCACCGGTTCACTGCCCACCAGCTTACTCAGTCTCTAGCCAGTTTGAACAACTGGATGTCATCTGCAACATCCAAATTGTCAAACTTGGCCATTGTAGTCTAGGCATAGTCCGCTCCTGCCACAATTGAGATCCCTCCTTCCATTGAGGAGAAACTGAAGAAGATCCCGGCCAACCAGGAAAAGATGATGGCAACACAGAATGCCTTGACTAAGGTAGTTGGGTCACACAACACAACATTGGGAAAACTGGCTCGGGAGCACAGGAAGCTAAGGAAGCAAAAGGCTTCAAAGGAGTCAGTGACAAAGTTGTGGGAGGATGTGGATAAGCTTCTAGCAGATCATATGCCACTTGACTTACTCCTTGGGGACCCAGCTGTAGATCCAGCATCAGTTCAGCCACAGCAGGAGAAGACTCACAGGCCGAGGAAGAAGAGGAAACTCCCTAGCACTGAGGGAGTTGTGATAGAGGTGGCCCAGGTTCCGGAGGGTTCATCCAGTTCCCCACTAGTGGTTCAGCCTGTCCCTGATCCGGTCCATGTCCCAGCAGCAGCAGAGCAGCAGTAGGTCGAAGACCAGTCTGAGGTCCCGGCTACTACGGAGGATTCGGGGACGACAGGAGATACCATGCATGTGGAGCAGGCTTGAGGGGCCTTTTTCTATATCCTTTGTCTAAGTTTTGTTGAGCTTATTTTGGTAGTTGGCATTGGGGACAATGCTAGCTTTTCTTCATGGGGGTGCGCCCTACTATTTTGATCTTGATACATTGGATGACTGTATATATTCTCTTTGCTTTTAGCACATTCATAGTTGATAGATGGTTTGTATATAACTTTTCATTTTGGATGCTTTTCAACTTTGTGTATATATTCATTATCCCCAGTTGTATATTCTACTTCCCCTTTGTACATATTTATTCGGTTTTTCATTTTAACTTTCTTGGTTTTCTATTTTCGTTAAAAATTTTCGGTTTAGTTACAAAGTTAGGCTCGTAGCCTTTGTGTTTTGTTTTGAAGTTTGCAATAAGCCCTTGATTTTCTTAATGCCACGGTTCTTTCCAAGGGTAGAGTGTTGTGCGAACCGGGTGTCTCT
This sequence comes from Nicotiana glauca, assembly GCA_026770625.1. NCBI lineage: Eukaryota > Viridiplantae > Streptophyta > Magnoliopsida > Solanales > Solanaceae > Nicotiana > Nicotiana glauca. Next base: position 7,012 of record MU729878.1, read on the forward strand.
TCCCAATGATAGATGGCGTGACAACCTTCTTAAGGGTTTGAGTCCGTTTTTTATTTTTCTTTTTGATTTTCAAGTTTTGGTAGTTAAGGGTACCTCAAGCTTCACTTGGTCCTAACACACTTGCCTTTGATCCCATGGTCAAAGACATGATGTTGTGTTTAGGATGGTGAAAGTCATAGCCTTGAGACTCTTGTGCTGACCAAACAATCATCACGTGGTCACTGTGGGCCATTGTGCGCTTGAATCGTAACTAAGGTTGTTGTGGGACCTCGACTCCGTTTTTAGCAATCCTTGAGTGTGCGGTGATGATTTGGATTGTGAGCCCAAGTGCCAAGCCAATGGTCTAAAACTTGCCCTGAATGTTTGTTGTGACGAAATCATAGGTGAAACTTGACTTGAGAAGTGATTATAGGCCCTCCTTGATCCAAACTACCAAATTTGAACAATTCCCATGACCTACTAATTAAATGAGCTCTAGTTCACCCCTTTTGAGACTTAAACCTTCTTCTTTCATGCACCAAAGCTACAAGCCTATACCCATTTTTAATGAAACCCTTTCTTGGCACCCAAATCTTCCCTTGAGTAATGGCAAATGTCTAAGTTTGGGGGTAGAGACAAGAAAGGTATCAATATGGTAAAAAGGCACAAAAGCAACAAGAAAAGAAAGGCAAAAAAAAGGGAATTCAAGGACAACAAAAAAAAGTGAAAAAGATGTGAAAAAGGTAGACAAAAAGGAGAAAGGTTTGAATTGCAAAAGAAAGAGTGACAATGTGTCTCTCTAACCCCTTGAAAGAAGTGAACTACTCAAATGAGTCAAGAAAGTATGCCAAAATGAATCAAAAGAAGTGCTTAAGGGAAGCTTTAACCTAATTGTACAAACACATGTCCTACCTTTATCCAAAAGCCTTCACAATGACTCCTCAAAAGGCCTACATGATCTTGAGTTGAGGGAAGCCTATATTAGTGGATACTTACGTGAGGGGCAAGCATATGGTACTTAGAGCCGGACTTATGTCCTTTTCTTTGAGAGAGATGAGTGAGATTCCATCCACCTCGGTTTGTGTGTCAATACTCTAAAAGGTGAGGTTAACTTAGGCAAAGTTGAGGATGTGCAAATTTGGGTTTCACAATGACCAAAGTGATTGAGAAAAGTTCTTTGATGAATATGTGTCAACTCTTGATGCTCTTGCTTCACACTTGATCCACAAATTTTCAAAATCTTAAATGTGTTAATGATGCATTCGCATTGAGTGCAATTGTTAGTCCCAATTGATACTTGTCGAGATTAATTTAGGATAGGAAGAATTTAACTGGTTGTTTTCCTATGAGGGGTAGGTCTTGTTTTATTTGCTTGAGGACAAGCAAGGGTTTAAGTTTGGGGGAGTTGATAACTATGATTTTTACACGTTTTATACCCATTCTTACCTAAGCTTTGTGCGTGAATTGCCATAAATTAGTCCCAAAATACTTACAAGTTGCGCTTGATTGCAGGTTTGAACGATAAGATGACAATTGTCATAGATCGGCTCGAAAAGGAGTGAAATCTGCCAAGTGTGAAAGTCAAGAAAAGTGAGGATCAAACAAACCCAGCGCAGACTACATTGATTTGCCACGCGGCCGTGCTGGAGGTTCAGAGAGTTGGGATTTTTACTTGTGACTTGCGCGGTCCGCGCTCACCCTGATGCAGTCCGCGCCTGAGGAGCTTCAGAAGGCCATAACATGCAAAGGCAAACCCACATGGCCGCGCACCAAAACAGTGCGGTCCGCGTGGGTGAGATTCAGAGACTTGTCATTTTGGCCAATTTCTCCACGCGGTCGCGCCCAATTTCTGCGCGGTCCGCGCTCCTGTGTCAATGCGGCCGCGCTACCTTTTTTGCGCGGTCCGCGCCCCCAGCTTCAGAGTGAATAAATTGAAGACCAAGACCCTACGCGGCCACGCTATATTTCTGCGCGGTTCGTGCCAGCCCCGCAAGGGCATTTTTATCCAGTTTTTCTAGCCTAGTATAAATAGAATATTTTACCAATTTTAGGTTAAGTTTTGTATTAGATACAGATGCTGCACTCGTGAGACTCAAGTTTAAGCCTATTTTGGGCAATTTCATTTTGTTTTATCGTGGATTCTTGTAGATTATCATTGTAGTTAATTAATATGTTGATTTCATCTACTATTTCTTCAATTTCTGTTGCTCTCATGTCTAGCTAAACCTATTAGCTAGGGTTGTGGCTCAACCCTAGTGTGGGTAATTAATGGGTGTGATTGTTTAATGCTTGAATGATGTTGGGTGTTTGCTATTTGGGTTAGTTTTATGGTTTAATTAGGATATGGTGGTTGTAAACAGTAAGTCTAGCTTAGTGGGTCTTGACTCTTCTTGAGAAAGAGTGTCTATGACTCCAAAATTGACCCAACAAGGAATTGGGATGGACACATGAGAATGATAGTCCCAATTAACGGGTTAAACCTTGAGAGAGTAATTACCCAACTTGAACCCTAAGTTGCTTGGGCATATTGGCCTACCCAATTGGTCTCGAGAGAGTCAATTGGGCAAAATCACTCTATCTACCGAGAGGTGTGAGAGTGAATGCAATCGTGCAACGGTTATAGCATAAGCCCCATAATAATCATTCTTGTGTTAGGAATCTCTACTCGTTAGTTAACCACCTTGGTAAATGCCACGGCCCTAGTGCTTTTCTCTATCTTGCATACAAACTAGAATCAATATCTTAGCATAATTTAGTTCTAATTAGTAGTTGTAAAATTGTAGTTGATAAATATAAAAACCCAAAAATGGTAGAAGTACAATTAGAAGCCAAAACACATCTCTAGACTTAACAAATACTCAACTCTCTCATCTAGATCCCTGTGGAAATTGACCCCGATAGCACTATTGGGTAAAAGTATTAGCGCCCACTCTTCCTAAGGTTGAATCCGCTGCGATTGCATGGAATGGATTCTTATTCTTATGAGCCTAGAAAGCTATCCTTGGACCTTGAAAATAGAAAGACACCTCCAACAAAGACTTCGATTGAGGAACCTCCAGTGTTAGAGTTGAAGCCATTGCCTCCACACCTCAGGTATGAATTCTTAGGCCCTAGTTCTACTTTACCAGTTATTCTTTATTCTTGTCTTACTAACATGTAGGTAGACGCCACTTTGGCGGTGCTCAAAAAGAGGAAGAAAGCAATTGGATGGAATTTGGCCGACATTCGGGGAATAAGCCCTGCATTTTGTATGCACAAGATCATTTTGGAGGATGATACCAAACCTTCCTTGGAACATCAAAGGAGGTTGAACAAAGCAATGCAAGAAGTGGTGAATAAAGAAGTGATAAAGTGGTTAGATGCCGGGGTTGTGTACCATATTTTCGATAGCTCATGAACTTCTCCGGTGCAATGTGTGCTGAAGAAGGGTGGTATGACTGTGGTGAAAAATGACAACAATAAACTTATTTCCACTCAGACAGTTACTGGATGGAGGGTTTGCATGGACTACCAGAAGCTGAACATGGTGACCCGCAAGGATCACTTCCCGTTCCCATTCCTTGACCAAATGCTTGATTGCCTTGTGGGGCGTGACTTTTATTGCTTTTTGGATGGATATTTGGGATATAATAAAATCTTAATTGCTCCGTAGGACCAAGAGAAGACCACATTTACTTGTCCATATGCCACATTTTCTTTCTCTTGGATGCCGTTCGGGTTGTGCAATGCCCTGGCGACTTTCCAACGATGCTTGATGGCTATTTTCACCGATATGGTGGAAGATATTTTAGAGGTATTTATGGATGATTTTAGTGTGGTTGGTGATTCATTTGAAGAGTGTTTTGGAAATTTGGATAGAGTTTTGGCTCGTTGTGAAACACAAATCTCGTACTCAATTGGGAAAAATGCCACTTCATAGTTGAGGAGGGAATAGTATTGGGTCATAAAATTTCAAAGCATGGGATTGAAGTTGACAATGCCAAGATAGAGGTGAATCCAAGACTTCCTCCACCCACTTATGTCAAGGGGTGAGGAGTTTTCTCGGGTACACGGGGTTTTACCATAGGTTTATAAAAGATTTTTCGAATATGGTAAAACCCTTGTGCAAGCTACTAGAAAAAAATGCCAAGTTTGTGTTTGATGAGGGATGTATGCAAGCATTTGAGCTTCTCAAGCTTAAGTTGACCACTACCACTATCATTACCGCACCAAATTGGCGCTTGCCTTTTGAGCTCATGTGCGATACGAGTGACGTTGCGGTGGGGACTGTTTTGGGTCAAAAGGTTAACAAAATGTTTCATCCGGTGTACTACTCAAGCAAGACCATAAATGAGGCTTAAAGGAACTACATGGTTACCGAGAAAGAGTTGTTGGCCATATTGTTTGCAATGGAAAAGTTTTGTCCATATCTTATGGGGGCCAAGGTCATAGTGCACATCGATCATGCCGCTCTTAGGTATTTGATGACAAAGAAAGACTCCAAGGCAAGGTTGATGCGATGGGTGTTACTACTTCAAGAGTTTGATCTAGAAATTGTGGACCGGAAGGGTAGTGAAAACCAAGTTGCGGATCATTTGTCCCATTTGGAAGAGGAAGGAAGGACATGTGATGGCCTAGAGATCAATGATGCATTTCCCGATGAACAACTACTTTCCGTGTCAATGAGTGATATGTCGTGGTTCACCGATGTGGCTAATTACCTTGTGACTGGCATCATCTTGTGTGAGCTCTCTTCTAACCAAAGGAAGAAGCTCAAACGGGATAGTCTGGACTTCTATTGGGACGAGCCATACTTGTTCAAGATTTGCACCGACGGAGTGATCTGGAGGTGTGTTCCTTAGGAGGAGCAATTTAGCATCCTAGAGGCTTGTCATTCCTCCCCCTATGGTGGCCATCATGGAGGGGTGAGGACGTCTTCAAAAGTTCTAAGTTGTGGTTTTTATTAGCCAATCTTTTTCAAAGATACAAGTGATCTAGTAAAAAGGTGTGGTCAATGTCAACGAGCAGGCGGGATTTCCAAGAAAGATGAGATGCCTCTAAACACCATTCTCGAAGTTGATATCTTTGATGTATAGGGTATCGATTTTATGAGCCTTTTTGTAAGCTCGTGTGGAACCACTTACATTCTTGTAGCGGTTGATTATGTCTCAAAATGGGTTGAGGTCGTGGCCTTGCCCAACAATGAAGCTAGGAGTGTGGTGGGATTTCTAAAGAAAAGCATTTTCACAAGGTTTGGTACGCCTAGAGCAATTATTAGTGATGGAGGATCGCACTTTTGTAATAGAGCTTTCAACGCCTTATTTTCCAAGTATGGTGTCAACCACAAAGTGTCTACACCTTATCATCCTCAAGCAAGTGACCAGGTTAAAGTGTCCAACAAGGAGATCAAGAGTATTTTGTCCAAAACTGTCAATGCCAATAGGACTGATTGGTCTAAAAAGTTAGATGATGCTATATGGGCTTACCATACCACTTACAAGACACCAATTGGTATGCCATCGTATCGGTTGGTGTTTGTGAAATCATGTCATTTACCAGTGGAGTTGGAGCATAAGGACATGTGGGCCTTGAAGAAATTGAATCTTGATTGGGATGTAGCTGCAAATCTTTGGGTTGAGCAACTAAATGAGCTTGATGAATTCCGGTTCCATGCCTACTCCAGTTTGTCCTTGTACAAGGACAAGATGAAGTACCTTCATGATAAATATGCTCGTGGAAAGGAGTTTAGAGTGGGTGATTTTGTACTCTTATTCAACTCTCGGCTATAGTTGTTTCCGAGAAAGCTGAAGTCAAAGTGTAGCGAACCGTTTGAAGTAGTGTGTGTGACCCCGTTTGGTGCTTTTGATTTAAGGAACAAAAGTGGAGAAGTTTTTAGAGTGAATGGGCACCGGGTCAAGCATTATATGGTAAAGGTTGATGATAGCCATGTGGCGGCTATTGTGCATTTGGATGGTAACATGTGTTGTGCCGCGACGTTAAATCAGGCGCTTCTTGGTAGGCAACCCATGTGTTTTTCTTCTTGTTTTTATTTGATTTTTATTGTAGTGTAGGATTGATTTTTGGGATAACTGGTTGTTAGATGTTACAAGATTGAGTTGATGCAATACAGAACATAGTGTAAAAATGTACAGGTCTCTGAAGTTGCCAGTGCGGCCGCACTACCATTTTGTGCGGACCGCACTGGTGAAGGGTAAAATGATGACCTCTCTGAAGTTTGCCACCGCGGCCGCACTACATTTTGTGCGGTCCGCGGTGGACCTCTGCAGCCGCAGTCCATTTTATGCAGACCGCAGAGTGTTTCCTTCTCAAGCTTGAACCAAGTTGTAGAGTGCGGACTGCGGTCCATTTTGTGTGGTCCGCACTGGTTGGTAAGAAATGGGCCCCATGGATTTTCTATAAATAGTCCTTGAGGGCCTCCTTTTACCCTTTTCAAACTTTTAAATCTCAGAGCATACAAACACTGTTCATCCCCCTCATTTGATCATAATTATTTTCTTGGCATTGATTAGCTTCATTTCATCTCATTATCTGGTACTATGATGCTCCTTTTACTTGGTTAATTTTGTTAATTCTTATTACTTCTTGTTTTTCTTGCCTTCTTTTCTTTGTTCTCCGTATTTCTCTTCAATAGATTAGATTAAGTTAGTTAATTGTTGGTTTAATTGAGCTTAGGTAGTTAAATTCAACTGGGCAAACACATAGGATCATGCCTTAGGTGTAAAATTTGGGCTTAATTTCAAAAATTATGGAATCCTAATTTAGTGCCACAACTGGCCACTCAGTGGGGACCGCGATCATTTTTGGGCAGTACGCGGTGCCCCAGTGTGGTCCGCACTACCATTTTGTGTGGACCGCACTGATAAACTTCTTATTGCTGAACCTCAGGCAGTGCGGTCGCACTATATTTTGTGCGGTCCGCACTAGCACAGTGCGACCGCGGTTGATTTTGTGCGGTCCGCATTGCCTAGATACACAGAGTGGGTAGTCTGAACCCCACCTCTGTGCAGACCACAGTTGATTTTGTGCGGTCTGCGGTGACCTTAGTGCGACCGCAGTTGATTTTGTACGGTCCGCACTGGGTAACTTCTGCAACCTGCCTACAACTTTTCTTTCCTGCTTCTGCAACTTTTTTCTTAACTGATTACACTTATACTAACAATTCAATTGATTATGGTTGCATACAATGGTGAGACAACGTGGTAAACAACCAGGCAGAGGAGAATCCTCCCGGGTAGGGAAGAAGAAAATGATAAGAAACTGATCAAAGCTGCTAACAGAGCTGCTTCACATTCCTCGGGGAGTGTGTATGAGCCATCACAGGAAATTTCTTCAGACTCCGTGCCAGAGTACATAGAAGACTGGCTGGAGAGACCTGGGCTAAGAGACACTCCTCCACCATCATCCATTGCCCAAGCACCAACAAATGTTATTTTTGAGTCGTCTGAGGGCTCAGCTGTAGGTAGTGGGGAATACTCCACCTCTCCCACAGCTTCATTATGTGGAGAGGATGCAGTCGAAGGTGATGAGGAAGTAGAGGGAGATAAGGAAGTGGCAGAAGGAGGAGAACCAAGGGTTGGGGGTATTGATAGAACGAGGAAGCCGGAGGTTTGGCGAGATAGATTTGTTAGTGAGGTGGCGTACCATAAATTCTGGGAGTGGTGGCCGGTAAGAAAGTTGATCCCGAAGCAGAGTTTAATTGATAGGGACCTGCTACCTCACAACCCCAACGTGCAGAGGCAGTTTAGGACAAGAGTGGGCTGGGAAAATTTTCTAGAAGATTGTGTGGATGCCAATGAACACATGGTAAAAGAGTTTTACTGCAATGTATCCCACATCAAAAAGGGCTCCAAAGTGACCAAGGTTCCGAATATGAAAGTGTTATTTGAAGGGAAGTACCTCAACCAATACCTTGGCTTCAATGAGGAGGATAAGACCCTGTACATGTCAAAGTTAGAAATGGGTGAGGAGGTTCGTCCTTGGCTAGCACAGTAACTGGCAATCCCAGGTACCACCCCTGATTGGTTGACTTCTGGAGTCAAGATCTTGAGACAGAGTTAAACTTTGAGGCACATGGGTGGGAGACATTTGTATGTAGCAGGTTGGATCCCACGACAAATGACAACACCCTTCCTCTTTCCCGGGCTATTTTGGTAGCTTCAATCATGGCAGGGTACCCAATCAATATGGGGAATGTGATGTGGAGGATTATCTCCATTGTGGGTGCCGAGCATGACAAAAACTATCCGTTCCCCAGTACCCTCACTATGTATTTCCGGGACTTAAAGGTGGAAAAGAGGCCCTTCGATGTAGAAGTCAAGGTGAAGGCCCCTTTCTCTTGGTATAGCATGCAGGGGGATGATAACCCCAAGAGCAAGAACTTCAAGGGTACAGCTACGACTACAATTGGACAGTCTGAAGAGCCAGTTGTGATAGTGGCTCCTGCTGAGCATACCTCTACTTCCACAGATATCCCTCCTGGTCCATCCACAGCCACAGCCATTCCTGTTGGCCCATCCACCTCAGCAGGCCCAGAGATTCCATCTTCTCGGGCCCATCCTATTACTACCCACAGATTGAGCCAGGCACTTATGAGTATCAACAACTGCATACAGACTGCCTCATCCAAGTTGTCCATTTTGACCACCACTGTTGAGGCTCAGTCGGCTCCTCCAGCTCTTCAGGTTCCACAATCGATAGAGGATGCCCTCAAGGAGTTACTTGACAACCAGAAGAAAATCTTCAACAACCAGAGGTGCTCAGTATTGTAGTTCATTCACATGGCAAGGCTCTCAATGAGCTTGCTAAGGAGTATAAGAAGCTAAGGAAGACACGGGCCTCCAAGGAGTCGGTGAAGGAGCTGCGTGTAGATGTTGATAGACTGAAGGCGGATCACCTGCCTTTAGACTTATTGCTCGAGGACCCAGTTCCAGCAGCTCATCCACAGCCGGAGCAGTCACAGAGGCCTCCGAAGAGGAGGAGGATGATCCCTAGAGCTGACAATGCAGTCATCCAGCTGGCCGACCCACATGAGGCTTCCTTCAATCAGCCACATGATGCACTACCTATGGAACCTGTCCTGGCACAGGTCCCAATAGTAGAGCAGCAGCCCACAGGGGACCAGTCTGAGGTCCCCGAGCACAAAGAGGACCCAGGGACCACACATGAGCCTATGCAGACAAACGGTCCATAGCGAGTCTTCTATATCTTTTTTCCTCTTATCTTTTTGGTGCTTTAGTTAGACTAGTTGGCATTGGGGACAATGCCAGCTTTTATTTGAGTGGGTAGGCCCTATATTTTGGATGATTGTAAATATTTAACATTTTTTATGCTTTCTTGATTTTTCATCTTTGGTCTGTATATAATTCTGATATTTCTTTATATTTATCGCATTTCTATTTCACTTTGGGTATGTATATAAAGTTATATCACATTGTATATATTCATCCCATTCATTGTATATTCAGATCTTCTCTTGTATATATTTATTCTATTTTTCGCAATTTTTTTTAGTTTTTAGCTTCTTATTTGTGATTCTTTAGCTTTTTGTTTTCGGAGTTTTCAATAAGCCTTTGGTTTTCTTAATGCCACGGTTCTTTCCAAAGGTGGAGTTTTGTGTGAACCGAGTGGCTCTTCCCAACGATGGATGGCGTGATAACCTTCTTAAGGGTTTGAGTCTGTTTTTCTTTTTGATTTTTAATAGTTAGTTGTTAAAGGGTGCCTCGAGCAAAGCTTCACTTGGGCCTATCATATTTGCCTTTGATCTCATTACCAAAAACAAATTGTTGTGTTTAGGATGGTGAAAGTTGTGACCGTGAGACTCTTGTGTTGACTGATAATCATCAAGTGGTTTTTCGGGACCATTGTGTGCTCAAATCGTATCTAAGGTTGTTTTGGGTCCCCGAATCTAGGTCTTTAGCAATCCCTTAGCCTGTGTGGTGAGTAATTTAATTGCAAGCCCAAGTCCTGAGCCATTGGTCTAGAACTTGCCCTCAATGTTTGTTGAGGCGAAATCATAAGTGAATTTTGACTTGAGACATGATTTTAGGCTCTCCTTGATCCAAATGATAATTTGAACAATTACATAGCCTACCAATGATATGATCCCTAGTTAACCCTTTTGAGCCTTAGACCTTTTTCTTTCAAGAACCATGATACAAGCCTATACCCGTTCCAAAAGATACCCTCTCTTGGCACCTGATCTTTCCTTTAGCACATAGCAAAGGTATAAGTTTGGGAGGAGAGACGAGGATTGCAACAATGTGGTAAAAAGGCACAAAAATGAAGAAAAAGAAAGGTAATGAAAAAAAAAGACAAAAAGAAAGTCCAATGTGAAAAAGAATAAAAAGGGATTCAAAGAAAAGCAAAGAATGAAAGGTGTGGAAAGTTGAAAAAGGAGAAAAGGTTTGAAATACATAAGAGAGAGTGACAGTGTGTCTCTCTAACCCCTTAGAAAGAAGTGAAATGACTCAAAAAGTCAAGTGAATGGATGCCAATGAATCAAAATAAGTGCTTAAGGGAAGATGGAACCTACTTAGACCAAAAACATATCCTACCCTGAACCAAAAGCCTTCACAATGTCTCCACAAAAGCCCTATATGATCTTGAGTTGAATGAAGCTTACATTAGTGGATACTCACATAAGGGGCAAGCATATGGTATTTAGAGTGAGACTTGTGACTTTTTCTTGAGAGAGATGAGTGAATTTCCATTAATCTCATTTTGCGTGCCACTATTCTAAAGGTGAGGTTTGCTTAGGGAGAGTTGAGAATGTGTGTGTTTGGGTTTCACAATGACCAAAGTAATTGAAAGAGTTCTTTAATGCGTTGAGTCAACTCTTGATGCTCTTGTATCGCACTTGATCCATGTTTTTTTTTCAAAGAGTAAATGTTGTTAATGATTCATTTGAATTGAGGGCAATTGTTAGTCCCAATTGATGCTAGTTGAGGTTGCTTTAGGACAACTAAATTTCTTGGATTTTCCCTTAAGTGGTGGGTTTTATTTTGTTTGCTTGAGGACAAGCAAAAGCTTAAGTTTAGGGGAGTTGATAACTAGGAATTTTGACGCATTTTATACCCCTTCTTGCTTATGCTTTGATCAAATATTCATACAAAATAGTCCTAAAAGGCTCACAAGTTGTGCTTAATTGCAGGTTTGATCAACAAAGTGACAAAATGACAAAGATCAGCTCAAAAGGAGTGAAACTTGCACAAGTGCCAAAGACAAGTCAAGCTCAGGCAGAAACAAGCCCAGTGCGGCCGCACACCACTTTGTGTGGTCCGCACTAGGAGATTCAGAGAGGTCAAATTCAAGGCAAAGGGGCAGTGCGGCCGCACTATGTTTTGTGCGGACCGCACTGAAGGCAATGCGGCTGCACTACCATTCTGTGCGGTCCACAGAGCCAAGATTCCGAGAAGCTGCAAAATAAAATTTTCAAGTCAATGCGGTCCGCAGTCGAGTTTGTGCGGACCGCACTAGAAGCATCCGCGGCCGTAGTCCATTCTGTGCGGTCCGTACTAACCCCGCAGGGGCAATTTTGTCTATATTTTTCAGCTTAGTATAAATATATTCTTTTTCCATTTTTAGGGTAGCAGATAGTTTTTCGAACCAGCTGCACTCGTGCGAACGACTCTTGTAGCCATTTTAGGCAATTTTATCTACTTTGCAACATTGAATCTTTAGTTTTATCTTAGTAATTAATTAATATGTGTCTATCTTCATCTATTTCTTGCTTTTCTTCTTTGAATATGGGTAGTAGGGTTGTGGATCAACCCTAGTATGGGTAATTGATGGGTCTTGTATTTTAGGGCTAAATTGATTATGGGTGTTTGTTATTTGGGCTAATTTCATGGTTAATTTCTGAATTAGTGGTTGCAATCACTAGTTTGTGTTGAGTTGCTTGAGCTTTTCTTGAGAAAGAGAGCCTAAGTCTCCAAAATTGGTCCAACAAGGAATTGGGGCGTACTCAAGAGATTGATAGCCCCAATTAAAGGGTTAAACCTCGAGAGAGTAATACCCGACTTGAACCCTTGTTGCTTGTGCAAATTTGCATACCTAATTGATCTTGAGAAAGTCAATTTCGCAAAATCACTTGAATCATCGAGAGGTGTAGAGTGGGTAAATTAGTGCAACGGTTATATCATACTCTCCAATTATGTCAAACATTCCTTAGATTCAAGTACCCGTCAATTGACCACCTAGGCGAAAGTCACTACCCTAGTGCCTTTTAAACCTATTTGAACAACTCGTAGAATTTTAACTCTTAGCTTAATTTACAATTTGTAGTTTGATAAAAGTAGAATTATAAAGAAAATCCCAAAAAATAAATAGAAGAGAAATTAAGAACACATACGCAATCCTAAACTAGATAGATACCCGATTCCAATTCTAGCTCTCTATGGATATCGATCCCGACCCAAAATTGGGTAAAAGCTATTGCGACCCTCTCTTGCTACTTATTAGTAGTACGGAGTTGGTAGCGATCACGGGTCCGACCTCATCTCAAAAGCATCTCCAATACCTACATAAATAAACAGGCATGAGTAAGGTGACATATCCGATAAAGGGGAAAGCGTCAAAAACTTGGAAGAAGGACTTATCGTGGTCTTTGGCCTCCTATTTTCCTTTCGACAAGTCACGCCATTTGCACTTATCATATGAGGAGGTCGTGGCTAATTTTCGAACCCAATCTTCAGGGTTGTGGATCGCATGGGGCATCCAAGCAATCGCTGCAAAAAAGATAAAGGCACCACGTAATGCAAAAACGGAATATAGGAAGACACTGGGGAAAGGACTTCACATACGATCAGGGTTCCATTTCTCTAGGAATGACATTTTACCCTCGGGGATAACGTTCGAGGTCCTCACTCATAGGAACCGGCTCATCCAGCCCCGGTCCTTATCATCGTCATTACTAGTGAAGAAGGCCTTGCTCGATCGGTGTTGGAGCTTGATCAGCCCTCGAAAAATTTGAGGCCGATACAATCTAATGAGGCGGTGTTGATGCCCCCTTTTTCTCGTGAAATTGGGTTTATGACATTTGGACGGACAACTCATTTCCTTTTGGGAATTGGGTTTGCAATTTTGAAGAGTTGCCACCTAATGATTAAGTGCATTAGGACACTAAGAAAAAATTTGATTTAGAAAACCAGAGATAGGGTAAGGGCTTGAAATTATCTCGAGGGGAAGGTGTTAGGCACCCCTCAAGACCCACTAGTGTAGTTCCCGGCCATGCTACAATTGTGACTTTAAGTGCAAATGACAAGTAATCAAGCAAGAATTTCAAATACATTGTCGTTTTCACATAATGGTTGCAAGCTATTAAAATAAAAGAAGTTAAAGAGGTTGAAGTTTGGGAAGAGAATAGTTTTTGAAATTCTGAAAATAAACAAGTAAAGGGGAAGGGCTTTGCACATAATTTCTGTGAGTAATTAAAATTAAGAAGCGGAAGTTTTGGGAAGAAAGCAGTTTTGAAGTTCTAAAAAATAAACAGGTAAAAAGGGAGGGTTTTTTTTACATAATTTATGCAAGTAATTGAAGTAAAAGAGGTCAAAGAAGCTGAAAATTAAATAGTTTTTAAAATTCTGGAAAAAAAATAGACAAGTAAAGGGAAGGGGTCCTAGATTTATAAATAATATGGATCACCCCACACAACACACAGTAACCGTTTATACACGTGGTGTTATCGTGTGGTCATCATATCCATATCTACCATTTCCCACCCGTTAAGGTATTAGACGTGGAATGGTCTTGCTTTACTTATGGTATGATATTACCCGCCCCAATTCTATCAGTTCCAGAGGCATTTGGGACTACTAATCCTAAATGGAAGAGGTATGAAGTTTTATAGTTTTTAAAGGACAAAATTCTAAGGCGACAATCAAAACATATATGACAAGTATGGGGGAATCACATAAACAAATAAGGCTCAAACAAACCTCCTTAAAACAAAGAGAAACATATAGTTTTAGCATGTCTTTCAGATACTGATTAAGGTATGATTAAACTTAAGAGTTGTGGCAGATTGTTCTATTACATATTTCAAATAGGAAACCCGAATCAGGCCTACCTGCTGCTTGTAGTTTAATAGACTCTGATTCAAATTACAAGTTACCTTATGATTTGCCTAAGTGTTAAGCGAAAAAACCTATAGGCATGATATCTATTAGTTTAGAAAGAGAAGTATACTGACTTTAAAGAAGAAGACTCGTCACAGAAAACATAAATTCTGCAGATGTTAAGCATTGCTACAACTAATTTAGACTTATAAGCGAATGGTTGATTCAGATTTAGATGATAGCTCCTATAGGCATGCTTTCAAGGTGCTATTGATTTTAAAACATTTATAGTCGAAACAAGAGTGCAAAAGTCCTATAGGCATGGTATCTAAAATGATGTTAGTTATTGAAACCTATAAACAAGTTTGCCTAGTGACAGATGAAGATGCAAAATTCAGGAAGTCCTATAGACATGCTCTCTATGTGATAGGCAAAATGCAGAATACTATAGACATGCTCTCTATATGATAGGCAAAATGTTGATCCTATAGATATGTTCTCTATATAAATGCAGAAATGCAGAAGCTATTGATATGATATATATGTGTGAAATACAGAACTTATAGGCATGATTTCTAAGATGCAGAAGTGCAGAAATTTATAGGCATGGATTTCTAAAAAATGCTGAAGTGCAGAACCTAAAGACATGATGTCTACATGAATTTCCGAACCTGTAGGCATGGTTTCTATATGCAAAAAAATGCAAAACTGCAGAACTTGACATGATTTGCAGAAGTAAATACCTATGAACATGATATCTATCCTTATGCATACATGAGTGACCCTTCCCTTTTCACTATAAACTCCATAAGTTATAACAAATTATTACAACCCAGAATAAATAAAGGAAAGGTAAAATTACATCAGAAAAACTAAAAATTTACAACCAAGGAGAGCCTCATTCAGACTTCCATTCTGAAGCATGAAGTAACCCAATCTCCAAAGATCAGATTCCAAAGCCTTTCTCATTTTTTGGGTGTGTCAGAGTTCCCAGGAGCCTCATGAACTCAGGGCAGTGCTTACACCCAAATTCATTATAGAATAGAATTATAATGCAGTGTGGAAGGGCCAGCCCTCAAATGTCCAAGTTCAGAGGGAACTCAGGGTCCCAAAGCAAGGCTCGTAGGAGGGGGCAGAATTTAGAAACTAAAAGAGAGTGTGAGTGCAATATAGGGGATTCTGGGGAAAACCAAGACAGGCTGGTGGTCATACCTAGCAATTGGAAGTGCTGGCACACCTCAACCAGCATGTTACCCACATTTTTTGGGAGTTAGGATCAATTGAAGGATCAAGTTCAGGCATGAGAAACAATTTGGATGTTGCCATGCTTTAAACTTTAACTAAAACAAAAAGGGAAATGGGGTATGGGAATTCACAACAGCAACTGTCGCACCTCCTTTTGGCGCTACCGCACCCCGCGAAGAGCGTGGTAGAGGGAGTTTTTCCAATTAAAGGACAATCAAAATGGGATTCTTTTATTAAGAGATACAGAGTCGCCACTTGGGAGATTTATGGTGTCCCAAGTCACCGGTTGAATCCCGAATCGAGGAAAGGTTTTGACTTTATATTACAGTTCGCGAATCAGAAATCCGGATAAGGAATTCTGTTAACCCGGGAGAAGGTGTTAGGCATTCCCGAGTTCCGTGGTTCTAGCACGGTCGCTCAACTGTCATATTTGGCTTATTTATCTGATTTATAACATGTTTTAACTTATGTGCAAATTTTAACCTTTAACCGCTTTTAATTAATTTCAAGGAAAATTGAACGTCGTTTAAAAATATGTTTTTGGATCACGTCACATGAAATGCACCAGAATCCTCGACACATTTTATTCAACGTTTTGGGATTTGGATTTGGGTCGCATGAAATGCACACCCAAATATAGCAAGGTACAATTATTAAAGACTCGCCTAGAGAGACTAACGCCTTATTATTTTGGGGAAGGCCGTGAAATTCGCTAAACAGCCCGTCCCGAAAGCTAAGTATTTTTAAATATATACATTTATGAGGGCCCCGCAACTTGTGCATTTTATTTGGCGAGGCTCGTCTCATTTATTTTTTTAAAAGGATAATCCTAAAGTGACTACATTTTTCTATTAAGTTTGACTCTAAAATAAAAGAGAAAAGGTCCTAATTAATTACATGTTTATAAGCTCGGGCCTCTTATTAGTTATTAGGTTAATGTGAACGGGAATTGCACTCGAGCTTACATAAGGGAGATTGTTTCATGCCTTATTCTACAAGCGAATATAAAGAGAGCTGAAATTATAAATAAAAACATGCCAGATTGATGATGTATTAGAACAAACTAACCATTCTCTAATTGATTCACGCTAACAGTCATAGATGATTGAAACTATTGGAATTAACTGCTAGAAAATGTTTATCAACATGGATTCGACCACTGGCCTATATACTGCTTAACGGAATCAAACACTGGCCTATTTAGAGTCTACCTTAAATACGAAAACCAATTAGAGACGAAATCTAAGCAACTAATCCATTAACTATTTGTTCATTCTACAAATTGCATAACTAACCACATTACATGCACAACTGACAACTACAGATCTGCAAATCTTTTTTAACAAATAAAGTTTCAGTTAACTACAAACTGCCCAATACATCTTCGTTGAGTTATAAATCAAAACAAAAAGGACTACAACCCAATCATCATTTGTCTATTAAACATATGTAACGTTCAGTAATTAAAAGCCTTCACACTTTCATTTCATGCTCAATTTCACAGTTACATCAGTGTTGAAGTCGAAAGTGTACCTGGTAATAGGCAATAGAAGAAGAAATATGAGTGATCAGCACAGCAGTAGTATACAACAACAGCAACAACCAGCAACAGATAGAGAACCCAGCAGAATAAATCCCAGGAAAACCAGTAGCAACAAATGCAGCAATTAACGCAGCCAAGACAGTACCAAACCAACCAAAATGAAACCCAGCAAACAGCAGAATAACAACACCCAATAGCTGACCCCGAAACAGATTAGATTCAACCAAATAACAATCAGAATTACCAGCAACCACAAGATGAAATCGAAAATATAACTTCACAGTTAAAGCTGGAGCTCTCTTTTAGTTTTCAATTAAACAGTATATAGTTGAACTAATTGACTCCTTAAAATGATATACTCCAAACTGACCAAAAAGAGTCCTCTAAGAAACTGATTTTTCGGACTAAAAGCAGACCCTTTTTCCGGACTCAAAAAAACCAGACCCCTTATTCTGTCCAAACTTCGAGCATTTATAGCCCATTTGAGACACTTAAACAAATATCAAGACCATTCTTTGCCCATGATATTCCCTCAACAGCCCATTACTATGTGTCTTGTGCCATTTTTAATTCGTTTGTCCCCCACTACCATTTCTCCCTTCTTATTTTAATTCAAAGCATGGGTAGGTGTATTTTAATTACTACTTTTAACACCATTATGTCTTGTTACCCAGTATATTAAATAATGCCTTATTTTAATACTATTATTGCTTAGTGGATAGAGCACTTAAATTAAATAATTCTGCAAGTGGTCAATTCCCATATTACCCCTGAAATTACTAAAATTACTATTCTACCCACATCCCTTCAATCTGTAACAAAACTAACAGCTATAACCAATACAAGCGTAACAAAATTCAAACAATAAATCCCATGCACTCAGATTAAATCACACAGCATCAGATCAAAGGGAATAAATTAACCATATTGGGAACCAATCCTGGGTAACTCAGACACCAATGAATGAGCAGGAATCCAATAGTATGATGAATCAACAAACTAAACAAGTTGAAACAGTATGAATCACAATTAACTGAATCGAAATGTGAACTTAATTCATATGACAAACAACAAAGAGAAGGAAAACAAACAATACACAAAATGAAACCCTTTGAACCAAAAAATACCAAACCATTACATGAATACCTGAATTTATACAGCCCAAAACACAAGAATCAATTAATATCAACTCATGAAATCTAGCAATTCTAATTATCTAGTTTTCCAATTATCAAATACACAGAAATGGATGAACATCATGCCTATCACCACAAAAATCAAGCAACAAGTTAAAAATGGGAAAAATAGATAAACCTGGATTGCTTTCCAATTAAACCGAAATGAAGCAAACTTTAAACGACTCTAAATGAAATCAACAACATCGAACTAGAATCTCGGACGAAGACTTCAACTTCTACGGAAACAAAATTTATTCGGATAGCGAACGTCCTAAACAAATGATGAGCAGCGAACAACTGAAGACGACGACGATGAACAAAACAAATAACAATGACTAACGACGAACATGGCGGAACCTCCGATGAAACACAGCTTTGTTCATAACACTATTTTGGCGCTTGACTAACAGACACGAACTCGAACGGAACCTCGACGCACTGCCTCGGATGGCTGGTCTCGTTTTGGACTGGAGGTATCGTTTGGTGAGTTGACAGAAGAAGACAAGGAGGAGCAGTGGCGTTGGGGCTGCTTGGTTCGTGGATGGTGGTCGACTGTTGTAGCAGCTGTTCAGGCGGTTGATGGGCTGTTTATGGAGGGTCGTTGGTTGTTATGGCTGCTGGAGGGTCGTTGGTTCGAAGAACAAGAAGAAGAGAAGAGGGGGCGGGTGTTTTAGGTTTAGGGTTTGTTTAGGTAGTGTAATGAAAAAATGAGGGGGGGTTTGGTTATGTGTTGGGGCGGGTCGGGTCGACCCGATGAGTTTTGGGTTGGATTTGTGGGACACTTGGGCCTAGTTTGTTTAATTTGAAAGATGGCCCAATCCGAATTTCCTTCTATTTTTGCTCTTCTTTTCGTTTATTTGCTTCAAAATTAAACTTAAAGATCCTAAATTAAATTAATAAAACCAAAATTAACTTAAAATACTAATCAACTCCTAATAATAATTATCACACAAAATTAAACATCA